>CM076578.1:528723253-528876727 GCA_034641835.2 Pinus albicaulis
AACCCTACCGTCAACAAGTGAGATCAAACCTCAATATATCTATGATGTGCATCGATTAGGGTTTTTCCATTGTATCTAATTATTACTCGTTTTATAATAAAGATGTTCGACTTTACACTAATCTCATTTCGTCATTCATTGGAATGGAACACATCCTTTGTAACCCTTTTTATCACGTTGGTATTTTAAATGCAGATATTGTTCTGCAAGGCTTTTGTTTTTGTTTTTACACAACATAGGTTACTTGTTAATATGGTATCTTATTTTTTTTTGCTTATACCAATTTTATTTTATTTTATTTTTATTATTATTTTTTCTTCTCACTTCCAGGTATAAAGGTTAGTTTTCTTGTCTTGATTCTGAACTTCTTTTTGGCCATGGTTTTGGTCAATATACACTAGTGTGGCCAATATAGACTCACTAGTCGTTATATAGTTATGTGGCATTTAATAGTACTGAAAAATGAATAATTTACATTACTCGTTCAAGTATTATATCTTTTTGGAACTTATCTTTGATTTTTTCACTAGTGTGTCTCTTCATAAATATAAATTAGCATGCATTTTTAACTTTTGATCATTCATAGTAAGATATTAAAGGATTTCCATCCTTTCTGCTACCATGGTTTTTTATTCTTCTGATGACAGGCTTGTATGTTGAGGTTCCAGTATTCATGGATGTTCCCTTTTCTTATGATAGGTAAATTTTATACGTTCTTTAACTTCTTCTTTTTCTAAGATTTCACTGACTATTACTCCATCAATAATGTTATTAGGTTTTCATAATAAAACCCTAACCCTATATGGGTTTTTGTACAATTATGATTGAATATAGTTATGAATTTCATTATGGCCTCCAATATTCTTATATGAGTGTAGCGGTAAAATCTTTCGTTTATCAAATGATTTTACATAGAACCTTTGTGGATTCTTTCTTATGATTTTAACCCTACAAGAGTGTTCATGTACATTATTTATTTTTGTTCTTCCCCAATTTTGACATAAGGCTTTTACAGGGTTATAAACCCTAACCAACTTTTAGTTAATTTTCCACAAATATTTTTTTGTAATTTCTAAGTTTAACCATAATTATGAATTTCAAATTCTACTCATATAAAACTATTTTTAATTTGTAGGGTTATGACAAAGCGTTGTATTTAAGGAGAACTCTTCTAGGTAAATACCCTTCAGATCTCTTTTTAAAATTCGTGCAGTGTTTTAAATCATTTATACTTTAAAATATAAAGGAAAATTGCCTTTTAATATGTGTTTACAGGTAATTACATCTTCAATATTAATTTTGAAACTTTTCCCTTCGAGGATGTAGATTGAATCCTTCATACCACTCATGAAGATTTTGGTTCTTCCTGCCAGGTTGGATGATCCCAAAACCCTTGGATTATTTCTCTTCATGAGCGTGACTCTGTTTTCAAGGCAAAATACTAGGGTTTTCTATCCTTTTTTTTCTTTAGTCATGTTGACACCTATTCCTTCAATATTAGGTATATATTTTGTACATATGTAAATAAAATATTCAGAATATGAAAAGACTTTGGAAGAATTCCAAGGGTCACCACATTATTTGTATTTAATTATCTTTCTCATAATGAAATGCATTATTTTTGAGGAGTTGTCAACCTATAAGAAACCAATCAATTACTTCTACATACCACTAAAAGTGGAAAAAACTCTATAACCTTTGATCACCTTGAAGATCAAGCACACTAAGAACCTCGACAATGGGGTTCTAATAACATCGCCAAAGATCCAAAATTAACAAAGCACAATTTAATGAGTATTGATTAGTCAAAATTACCATGTGGATCAACTACTCATGTCGAAATGATGGTATATTGGATTAGGTGTGGGTTGCACTTGCATTTGAAAGAGTGAACACAACGTGGATAAAGAACATTGACTACACTAGGAACCTCGACAATGGGGTTCTAATAACATGGCCAAAAATCCAAATTGACAAAGTACAATTTAATGAGCATTGATTAGTCAAAAGTACAACGTGGATCAATGACTCGTGTCGAAATGATGGTATATTGGACTAGGCGAGGGTTGCAATGGCATTGGAAAGAGTGAACACAACGAATAAAGAGTCACTTGGAGAAGGAATATAGGGAATCACAGTCTTGGTTGCACGTATAGGGATGGTCAAACGAGCAAGTAAAAGCATTTGGGCCACCTTAAAAATTGGCAACTCATTTTTTCTAAGAGACATCCAAAAGCGCATTTTTTAATAGGGAAAAGCTTAAAATCCTCCTTTTGGAAAATACATCCTTCACATTAGGGAAAATTTTCCATCTACGTTTCCCAAAGAGGTATGTAGAGAAATGTTTCTTCAATCGTCCCAAAAAAGGGAAAAATAAAAAACCCTTTTGGGAAAATGCATTTCCCTCTATGTTTCACCGCATTTCCCAAAAGAGATATGTGGAAAAATGTTTCTTGGAGCATCCTACAAGAAAAATACACCTTGGGAACATGGGAAACATGGAGGTGCCCCCTCCCACCCTAAGGGACACATCCCCATAGAATAGTGGTTTTTTCATTCATTTAGTGGCATTTCTGAGTCATCATTGCTCATTTGTTTATGAATACAAAGTTTATCATATACTGCTATGTTGAATGGTAAGAATGTGTCAAAGCCCTATAACAAGAGGAGCTGCTTCAGATAGAATCAATGCCAAGGCCTGACAATTGGGACTAAACTTTCATAGTTGCAATATAAGCATGTGGGTAGCAACACAGTGGAAATTCATTATAATACAGAGACCTTACAAAACCTTATTTTCTTGATGATCAGAGAGCCTTTGGTATTTCACTTGCACTAAGTATAACATATATTGTCATCTATCGGTATGGTACATCTATAAGACCTCATTTACAAATAATTCCAAAAGTCTGCCTTGGAAATATTACTTTTATTTTAACAATCAAAGAACTTCTATAACAATTATTGTTGACTAGTGTAAAAGCATAGCTCTAAAAGAATGGAAAGGTGTTGTGGGCTATATCTAACATGCAGAAATCAAGAGTTGAATAAGTAGGAAGTGATGTTAGCTCAAATCATGGTGTAAAATGACCAATATTAAACTTTTTCCACTTCATACCGTCACACTAGTGCGTTTGTAGCAAAAAATAGGTACTGTTGAAGGTCTAACTACGACAATGTAAAAGAAAATATCCACAGTGCAAAATTTCCAGTTTGAACCATAGATATGAAATTAAAACACATTTTGGATAAGAAGTACATATAACTTGTTAAAATGCTGAGCAAAATTCCAGAAACTGCAATGTTGATCCAACATCATTTGATGAAAATTCTATGCCTCCAATCAACTACATTGGCTTCCCTTGAGGCAAAATTATTTCATCCATCTCTTTCTTGTCTTTGCATTTCTTCTTCTTCAAATTCACTTTTTCTTTAGCAACCTCTAACTGAAAATCAGATACATAAATAGATTGATCATTGATCTCCTTGATAACATCTTTCTTACCAAGTTTGTCTATATTGTCTGATTTTATTTTCTTTGTTTGCTTCACATCGACCTTTACAACATGTTCACTTTCTCTTGCATCAGATTTCTAGCTTTACAATTAATTTCAGAGGAATGAATTTTGTTTGATTTTAGGTTTAATTTAGCCCCTTTTTTCCCCTCGAGAGGCCCTGTGTTTCATGAATAGCCAGAAAATTTTGTGCGTCTTTACTTGCAGTCACAACCTTATCTTCAACGTTATCGTTTTCATTTTTTGTAATGCAAGGGGATTCTGTTGTATTTGACTTTGTCTCTTTGTCATTTACAATGTTACTTGCCAACTGCCCCTCTTCACAAATACCCTTTATTGGAAGATCTATCTCAACCTTAACCTTGCTTTTTCTCTTGGAATTAATTTTTCTATTTATTGATTTGTCATTCAGAGCACGTGTATCAAATATCCTCTTTCCATCATTGTCAATATTACAATCCAGATTTCCCTCATTCAAATTGACCTCCATTTTTACTATATTAATTCTCTTATGATTCTTCCCCACCCTCAGAACTAGAACAGACTCTTTATGTGAGTCAAGACCTTTGTCACTTATGGTTTTAGAGATATTACTTAATATTTTTTCTTTTTTTATGCTATGAAACAACTCTTGGAAGAGCATAGGATTCATCTAATGACTTTTGCAACTAGAAATTTTTTGAAGGAGTGGAATACTTGACCAATGACTTTTCAGATTCCCCAGCCTTTGATGGAGACACTAGAGGTGAACTGTTTTGCTCCTTTAGAGGAGAACTTTTAGGTTATTCTACATAAGCCATGGAACTATGAATAGGCTTCAATTTCTTGACAAGGTCTTTCACATCAACGTTTCCAGAATGAATAGATTCCAAGGGATTGTTTATTATGGAAAAATTCAAAGAATTGACATGTTCCTATGTCAGGACAAAAGAAA
Source organism: Pinus albicaulis (assembly GCA_034641835.2). Classification (NCBI taxonomy): domain Eukaryota; kingdom Viridiplantae; phylum Streptophyta; class Pinopsida; order Pinales; family Pinaceae; genus Pinus; species Pinus albicaulis. The sequence continues at coordinate 528,727,703 of CM076578.1, forward strand.
CTATTAGAAATAAAACACTTGTGTGTGTGAGACGACAGAAACTAAGAAACAACATTGTAATCAACGGTTTTATGGATGTAAACCACTGCGAAGAAGGTGGTATAGTAAACTAACCTATTAAGAAAACACTTAGGGAAAATTTTTTGTGTGCACGATTTCTTGCCAACGACATTCTTGCAAGACGCCATGAATTCCAGAGTCTTTTTCCGGCACTGCTACAATCTCAAGTGATGTGATCAGAATTAAAAATCCTTGTGAAAGAATAAAATTAATAATGCATATCAACAGACAGAGAGAAAGATCCCCACACACACCTGGTGGCAAGTCTTTCGATTTTCAGAATCATAAATTCTCCCTCTAATAACACGCACTCTTGGAGACTTTGTCCACTTCTGTGCCCCATCCGAAGCTGAAACTTTCTTTCTGGAATTGCCTACTCGGGGAGAAGACATGTTCTCTTTGTTTAATAGGATCCACCTTAGCCTTAGCAGGACCCGCCCTAATAGAATGAACAGTAGCAGCAGGTTCAACCGATTGGATGCTCGGCTGGGATACTCTCGAATACTAGGTTTGGATAATCTAGAACACGATGTGTTATAAAAATAAACCAAGGTTGTTTTTTCCAATCAGCAGTAGCTAAGCATTCTTCAATAAAATTATATTGATATGTTCCTTCCTGCCAATCATGTTCTAAAGCAACAGAGCAAAAATGAAACATGCCATAGCACTGTCCTTTGCAGGAACATAAAACATGGTTTCAGCTATCACACCACATTATCCCATGGCCAACCTTGTTATTTTCCAGGGAAAAAAAAAGCGGGCAGAGAGGGTTTGAAGTCCTTTTAAAAAAAAAATTGAAAATTATTTTTCCCGAAATTTGAAGAAATTTTCACTCCAATTGATTCAAAATTTGATCTCTGTTAAACCCTTTGTTTTTTTTTTCCTTGTTGCACCTCACTTCTTCATTTTTTTTTCTCTCCATTTTTGTCTCCTCTACCCTTTCATCTCCATTCTTCCGTGTCCATCTCCTCGTCAAGATTTCCAGCTATTATTTCCCTCATTTCACAGTTGTTGTTGTGTCCCTTTTTTCTCCTTTGGCCCGCGTTCAGATCTGCGTGCTCTTTGTTGCTTAACACTGCCTCATTTCCCTCAATCCACTGTCATTTCCTCACCCGAGGTTCCTTCCCCGTTGCGCGTCCATCCTTCTTACTCTTCCATCTCGTGGATTTTCCTCACGTAGTCACACTTTTTCCTGCTTGACCTACGAGTTCCCTCCGCATCCATTTCTTTGTCGACCTACAAAACTTACCTGTGTCTTTTGTCTCCCTCATCATGTGATTTCCTAATCCGTCCGCTACTCCATTCACCTTCCTCCTGACTGCTAGCGTCCCCATCCTCCTCTGCGCGTTTTCTCCATAGCTTGCTGTTGCCCGCACCTACAAACTCTCAAAACTCCTTGTCGACGGCTTCTTTCATGCTCCCGCTCCATACTAGGTGGGAGAAATGTTATTTTGACTTGAGGTCTAAAATTTAAACGAAAAATAGCATGTTTCGTCTTGATCATTTTTTCACGTGCGCTTCCTGCTCCTCCATTGCGTCCCTGTTGTATCTCCGTCGTCATGGCCTCAGGAGGGGGTCTTGAGCCCAATCCCCCCCTTCCTCCTGAAATTTTAGCCTTCAAAAGGCTAGTGGCATGCAGCCACAAGCAGCCCCCAAGCGCCCAACATCAAAAAATCATGAAGTGATTAGAAGAGATTCCCATTGCGGACCTGCTGACATAAGAACCTTGTAAATCGATGCTTAACCTTGCTGAACGAGGTCCCATTGGGAAGTTCACAGGGCTCTGGCCCTCGCCAAAAACTGTGGAAGCTTGGATCCAAAGGAACTGGGCTCCTCTCATTAAAGATGGCATCAAAAGCTATTTTGCAGGTAATGGCTTATTTGTTTTTGTTTTTGAAGTAGCTGAATATAGGAACCTGATATTCCGCAATGGCCCATACTTCATAGGCCCTCAGGGCCTATACTTGAATCAATGGACCCTAGATTTCGATCTGAGCCAAGACGTCCCATCAGTTGTCCCAGTTTGGGTTCGCTTGCCCCACCTTCCTCTCCACTGTTGGAACCCTAAATCTTTAGAAACCATTAGTAAAAAACTTGGGAAGTATATCGACAAAGCTAAAAGAAGAGACCAGTTCTCATGTGCTCGAATATATGTCAAAGTTGATTTGGAGGTTGGCCTCCCTGAGGCTATTAAGCTCATGGTGGCTGACTGGACTCACATCCAAGAGATTGTTTATGAACAACTCCCATTCAAATTCCGGTTTTTCCATGCCTATGGACATTTTTCCAAATATTGAAAAAAGAAAATAGTGGAGGAGACTGAGACCTCCAACGAGGAACAATGGACCCAAGTGCAGAAAGTTGCCTCAAATAAACCGAACACCAGAAACAAAAGGAAAAGTATGCCTATTGGGAATGCTGACCCTTCCTCGGTAGCACAAGGGGAAGGAAATTATATCCTTGCGAGCACAGATGAAAATTCCAACCCCTTCGACATTCTAAGCACCCTAGAAGAACCCCAATCTGCGCCAGAAGTGGAAGTGACAGAACAACAACCAAAACCAGCATAAGAAAATAAAATATAGCAAGAAACTGCCTCAACACCAAATGGATCTCCAAGAGGAGATTCCATATCCCCGACCTATGTAGAAATGACAAAGAAGAAGCCCCTTGAATCCTCTGGATCTTCGGATGAAGAAACGTTCGAACGGCCCTTGAAAAGAGTCGGGAGAAAGTCACACAGAGTGGCAAGAGAGGAAGAGGCCGAGAAGCAAAAAATGCAAGGTAGCCAAGCCATAATAGAGATGTCCATAGGCAGAAGCAATTGAACCAGGCCTAATAAAGGCCACCCCTTTGCAAGTAAATAATGTGTATTGTCTCTTGGAATTGCAAAGGCTTAGGGAACCCTACAAAAATGGAAGCAGTGAAGAACCTCCTGATATCTGATACCCCTAAGATCCTTTTGCTCCAAGAGACAAAAATAGAACGGGTTTCCCTTCTAGAGATTACTAAAGACAAATGGACAACAAAAGCTGGGAAATCAGTCAGTGCAAGGGGCACTTGTGGTGGGCTTTCCACTATCTGGAAAGCTGATAAATTCCATCTAGTCAACTCCTTCGAAATGCAGCACTGGATCTTCACCGAGCTCCAACATTTGTGAGTAAGACCTCCCTTGCTCTCTTTAATCTTTATGTTCTGGTTCTCTACATTGAAAAAAAGTATTGTTGGCAAATTGTCGTTGATTTCTTTGAAGCCTACTCTCCAAGAATATAGTCCTAGCGGGAGACCTCAATATTGTCTGCGAACCTAAGGAGAAAAGAGGAGGCAACTCTAGCAAAGACCCCATCCTCCCTCTTTTTGAAGAGTTGATCCTTGAATGGGACTTACTAGATTTTAAACCCAAATCAGGGCTCTACACATGGTCAAACAACAGAATTGGGTGTGAGCACATTTCTGCCCGGCTTGACAAATTTCTTCTCCCGAGCTACGTCCTTTTTGAGAAGAATACAATCTCCTCCAAAAAATTTCCTAAAATGATTTTTGATCATAAACCTATCTTACTACAGCTAGAAGAAGAGGAAAACTTGGGTCCCATCCCTTTCTGGTTCAACCCTGTTGTAGCTCCTAGAGACAACCTAGAGTTGTGATAGACCAGTGCCTAGGACATCTTAGCATAGCAAGGAGCATATAATATAATGTATGAAGTTGTCAACTTCAGCTCACATGCTATCTCCTGTAAATAGGGAAATAAACTAGAATGGGACCAAACTCTCAGAAACTTACACAAGAAAAGAGATGCTGCAGAGGCAAGATGCAGAACTCTAATACAAAAGCAACAGACAATTCAGAGACAATTTACTGCAAAGCGGGCCGATTCAGAAATACTTCACAGACATAAATTATCAGAAGGTGTATGTAGTGAAAGAAATATTGAGGAGATATTAGTTAACATTGAGCTGATACCCAGATATACAATACCACCATGCATGGGCTTACCAATCTAAGAATCCATACATGATAATAGCATTTTAAAAGCACCCTCCCAAAGCAACTAATATAGCAGAACTATGGTTTAGATGAGTAATGGAACAGAATATCATGCATGAGCCATATTTAAAGCGCTTGAATGATCCAAGCATGGGCATCAACTAGGATGAATCCATACTAAAAATTAGTGAGCCACTCGCATTCCAAAACATGATACAGGAAAGATGGATGAGATGAAATGATATATTAAATAACACATAAAAGAGAGTTACAGACTGTGAAATACCAAAGACCAGAATCCTCTTTGATAGATAGAACTCCTCCTCACTAAGACCCTATGGGCTCTGTGCCTTCATACCAAAGTTTTACAAAATGTTTACAAAAAAGCCTTTCACTGCATAATTTTCTGATAAAATCTGGAACCCTTACAATGCGTTTTTTCATGGTTTTTATAGGAGAAACCAAAACCTAGTAAAAGAGGTAGGTGATAAACATTTAATCATATCATAAAAACAAAATGGAGGAGACGTGCACGCCCATACTGCTTGATGACTTTGTGGTGATGCACGTAATCTGTAGCCTGTCTTCTGAAATAAATGTTCTGGGTGAAAATCTCTTTAGGAACACGATATAGGGATAACCATATTAACATTATGTCCTTTTCTGAAGGTAAATTTTGCTGAACTGAAACCTGGAGGGTGTTTCTTCTTGTGCATTGTACTCTTTTCCTTCTGAACCCTGAATTGTGATTTAAAATCTTCAATGCCGAACACTGAATTCCTTGACCTTCCACTGATACTCCTCTGTTGCTCCATTAATGTTTTCATCTATGAAGTCGGCGCCTTGAATGTCCCTGTAGGGTTTGACAAATTTGAACCCTGTTTCTTTAATTGAAGTCTTGTCGATTTGGCTTCTGAGGCCTTTCTTCATAATTCTGCTCTGCAAAATGGTCCTTTGATGTGGGCTCTATCACAGTAATTGAGACTGTGAATCATAATAGTTCTCCGCCGCTGTAATCTTGCAAAATCCGCAAGATCGTTAAAGAAAACTAGTCCAAGAGATGATGGACGTGGCGGGATCAATGAAAATGACTGTGCAGACATGGTGAAATGGTGAAACAATGTAGGGTGGCGGAAAAATGCAGCGGAGGAATGGCGGATGAGCCGAATAGAGCTAAAATGTAAAACATTTAAATTATAACATATGAATGGAACACATAAGTGGCGAAGGAGAAGTGCAATGAACACGTGGGATGGTGACGTGGAGGAACAAAATCAATGGCGGAGTATGCAGATGATATGGACCGTTCGATCTCCAGGCGAGATTGATAGTTAAAAACACATCGGAGGGCAATAAGATGGTGGGCCAGGGGCGCGATGGGCTTGGAGTAAATCTCATGCAGCTTCGGAGCGCGATGACCATCGGATGCAGATCTCTAGATCGAACGGCTGTCATGAATATCATGTCATGACTTTGACCGAACAATAATGCACGATGGAGAGCGGTTTTGAAGCCGTAGGCGGGGACACGCGTCGGGCGATGAGTGGAATCGCTGGCCCAAGGAGAATTACCACCTACCGCCGAAAGGCGGTGCGATATAAACCACCGGTTTTTGCAATAGGAGCGGGCGTGGGGACCACCAGGATAGACAGGCTACAGACTATTGATTTCGTGGTCTAATCGGACGGTAGTCGGGCGGTCTGCAGGCGCGATGGAGACGAACAAACACCGTCCGATCTTGTACAGATCTACAGCTCGAAATGCTCCCGATATTCTTTTGATAAGCACATATAGACTTAGCACTCAGTTTAGGCTTTCGGTCTCATGGAGGAAAAGAGCAGAGGCTTAGCAGAAGGGGCTAAGCCTGTTAGATTTTTGAGTTTATGATCAGTGGATTTTATAATGAAATTCAGGGGCGCAAAGGCCATGATAATCATAAAAATGATTTTTCTAAGGCTGTAAAAGGGGATCTGAGGTGTATAAGCCAGTTTTCCTGTGAAATTTTTATAGGAAGCTGGTTATGATCAACATTGGCTCCACCTGGGGATGGCACGTTCGACCCTGACCGTGTCGAGATCTCACAGACCCACTGATCATCTTTTGTGAAAAGGTGGCTCTTCAGCAACCTTAGTTTTCACTTTATGACTCATAATGACACCCACATTATTCAAACGAAAAAAAAAGGAAACTATCATACAATATAATACATCAGGCTGCCTTTGCCTGAATTAGAACTGAAAGTAGGGCTTGAGGAATTGACCATTTATAGGGGTGTCCAGCAAGTCGCCCTATAAATTCTCCAACTTGAAAGTATTATTTCCCCCCTGCTCCACAATTTTGAAAGGACCAAACCAGAAGGGGTCGAATTTACCATGTTTACCTTTTTCGGCTCTTCAGATATCCCATCTGAGTACCAAATCACCAATCTGCAGCTTCCTGTCTTTTGCATGCGGATCAAAAATGTGTTTCATTTTCTCTTGATATTTTATTAACCTTTGATTCACCTGGCCACGTTTTTCTTCTAATTCCACCAATTGATTGATTCTCCTGATCATATCATCAGGTTCCTCTTGGCTTTCTTGCATGAAGCGAGCCACTAGTAAAGCCAACTGTACAGGAAAAACTACTGCTCATCCATATACCAATTCATAGGGAGATTTCCCAGTTGCTCTCTTGCTGGTGATTCTATTAGCCCATAGAGAAAATTTCAATTAGGAATCCCAATTCTTCTAATTTTCATTGATAGTCTTCTTCAAGGCCCTCACCAGAGTTTTATTTGAAGACTTTGCCAAGCCATTTCCTTGTGGATAGTAAGCTGTAGAGTTACTCAGTATGATATTTTATTGCTGGCAGAAATTCATAAATTTTGCAGACTTGAAGGCCTGTGCATTATCAGTCATTATCCTAGCAGGACAGCCAAACCTGGATATGATGTTTTCCTCCATGAACTTTATGATCACAGTATCTGTAGCATTCCTTGCAGGTATGGCTTCCACCCATTTAGTGAAATAATCAGTGGCCGTTAAAATCCACTTATGTTGACCACTTGATGGGGGATGTATCTCACCTATAAAATCAATACCCCATTGTTTGAATGGTTCATCCACATGCACTGGAATCAGGGGAAATGGTGTCGATTTCTGTCTCTCGGCAAATTTCTGACATTTATCACATGCTCTTACCCTGGCAAAAACATCTCCAAAAATATTTGGCCAATAGAAGCCAGCTTTCAGAATTTTATGAGCTGTGGCCCTCCAGCTGTAATGGCCTCCACAGATCCCTTCATGGAATTCTGCTATAATACTCTCGACTTCATTCTCTGTGAGACACAGGAGTAAGATGCCTGAGGGATCTTGCCAGTATAGCCGGCCATTGGTGACTATATACTTATGTGATTTCAATCTCAGCGCTCTGTATTTAGTTTTGTCACAACTTGGAGGGCAGCTGATTGTAAGGAGATACTCTACTATCTCTTTGTACCACGGACTGGTGAGGTACTTTAGATGTGTTTCTAGAGTAGCTACTCCAATTCCATGTCGTTCTTCTTTCTCCTCATATTCCTCACCTGCTATAATGGACAAATTTATGCCCAGGGCTTGATAGTTTGATTCTGATAACATTTTGGCTAGCCCCTATCCTTTAATTAGCTTAGTAGGGCGGATGTCCAGGTCATATTCCTGTATTTTAGCAATCCACTTGCCCCTTTTTCCTTCACTATCCCCCTGAATAAGGATATCTTTTACAGCAGCTGCAGGCACAAATGCAGTGATGTGGGACTGTAAGATATATACACTGAATGCTTTGAGGGATTTCACTAGAGCGCATGCTTGCTTTTCCAATATGTTGTATTTTAACTCTGCATCATGGAGCACCTAACTAAAAAAGGCAATAGGTTGCTCATACCCCTCCTCATTTTTCTGCAGTAAAACTCCTGCTATTGTATGAGGTGATGCAAAAGAAAAAATCATGAAAGGTTTATCATAATCTGGTCCAGCCAGCACAGGGGCTTCTGCAAAAGCATTCTTTATCCTGGTAAATGCCTCTCGTGATTCTTGTGACCACTTTACCTCATTATTCTTCTTCAGCATATCTGTTATATGCCTAACTATCTCAGCATAGTTAGGGATAAACCTTCTCAAGAAATTAATGCGCCCTAGGAATACTTGTACCTCTTTCTTATTTCTGGGAAAAGCAATACCATTTATAACCTCTACCCTCTTGGGGTCTATCCTCACCCCATCCTTAGTCACGATATGGCCCAAAATTTTTCCCTCTTCTAATGCAAATAAAGACTTTTGAGGATTAAGGGAGAGACCATACCTTTTGCATTTCTCAAAAGTTCTCCGGAGATGTTCAATATGCTCAGCATCATTTTTGGAAAATACAGTTATATCATCGAGGTAGACTACCAAGAATTTATCTTGCTCCCCAACAAAAGTAATATCCATCTCCCTCTGAAAATTGGCCCCTGCATTAATCAGTCTAAAAGGCATCCTGGCATACATGAATGTACCCCATGGTGTGGTGAAAGCAGTCTTCTTTTGATCCTCTTAAAGTACCGCCACCTGGTTATAACCAGAAAATCCATCCATCATTGACATCCTAGAAGCTCCAACCACTCTCTACAGGATGTGATCCATCTTAGGTAATGGATAATTATCCTTTAAGGAAGCTCTGTTCAAATTTATAAAATCCACACACAACCTTATTTCTCCATTCTTCTTTCGTACAGGGACAAGGTTTTCCGCCCATTCAGAGTACCTCAAAGGTACAATTATTTTGGCCTTCAACAGCTTCCTGATTTCTTTTTCAATAGAAGGTAGTAGCAAGGGATTTATCTGTCTGAGCTTCTGCTTATGAGGCTTTGCATCTTTCTTCAATGGAATTTTGTGTTGCATAATACTGATGTCAAAATTTTTCAAATCCTGATAGGACCATGAAAACACGTCCTTGTAAGACTGAAATAATTTCTGATATAGCTTTTTATATTCTCCGGGGATTTTCTTGGACAATTTTACAATTTTGGGGTCAGCCTCAGTACCCAAATTCAGGTCTTCTACCTGATTCTCTTCTGCCACTTTGCTCGGCTGCAGTGGGACATCATTCTTGTCAAATAATCTTTCTAGAGGTACCAGCCCTCTAAGTATAACGTTTCCCTTTAGCTGCAACACTTTGTTCCCTACCACTTTCTCCTCCCAATTTCTTTTTGAAATATCTTCAGATTATACCTCTTCTTCATCATCAATCTCCATATTGGAGAATTCCCCCATTGTTTCCAGGAATTTCTTCATCTACTCTTCATCTTCAAACACTTGCCAGTGTTTGATATTATCCGGGATTGAAGGCCGATAACGCACCTCAACTTCATATCTTAAAAGAGGGCTCTGAGGTGGTCGATATGTACTAGCAGCCACAGCAAGGGAATCGGCCATTCTATTCTGTTCTCAGGGCATGAACTGGATATTGAATGCCAAGAAGAAATTTTCTACCATGTCCCAAACTTCATTCCTATAAGTCCTTAGCCTAGGATGTTTGGTCTGACACTGATTCGTGACTTGCCTAATCACCAGTTCTGAATCTCCCAGAACTTTTAAAAATTGTATACCCATGTTCCTGGCTGTCTGCAATCCTAACAAAAGTGCTTCATATTCAGCCACATTATTAGTGACTTCATATTCTGGTTTGAAGGATAGAGGGACCCATCTTCCTGTAGGAGAAATTAATAATATTCCTGCTCCATTACCTTCTTTAGAATTGGCCCCATCAAAATGGAGCGTCCAAATTTCTGCTTCCATGTTCTCTGAGGGCTGATCACTCTTGATCTGGTAGAAGGATGGTTCATGAGCATAATCTTGATCTTCTTCCAACATCAAGCATGATAAATCTCCTTCCTTACTGTAGACTGGTGAATTTACAGAATTTTCAGCCTTAGTCACCATCTTGACAAATCTAGTCTCCCTGTACAATCTCCTCTCTTGGCCACCAAAAACTGGGATAATAGCATATGTTAAATCCAAATTGATTGACCCGCCAAATTTTGTTCCCCAGGACCTTGACAGAAACATACCAAAGCGAGCTGGGATGTCAGCCACCACGATGTCCATTACCACACTTTTTGATGGGATTTGGGCCAAATTGACTACCAAATCCTTGATCATCCCTAAGCATTTAACTCTTTTGGAATCAAATGAGTAGAGGTCTTTATATGGACGTGTGATTTGTAAACCTAGTTGTTCCATGACTGACAGAGGCATAAGATTATGGGAAGCTCCAGAATATAGCATGCAATTATGTAATAGCAGGTCATGGATGTTGGGTGTGGAGCACGATTATCTTGTTTACTTTGTATCACAGCATTGGACCCACGTACCTTAAAAGGGGCGGCAACGCCGCATGTGCTCGCTGCCATGGGGGTCAAGGGGGGGCGGCCGGTGCTTTTCGGGCCCCCCTGGTGGGGTTTTAGGGGGCAGTGCCCCCGAAGCTAAAAACAGATGTAAAATTGTCTTGTAAAAGTATAGTAATTTCTAGTCAATCTGGGCCGTTCATTAGGCAAATGATCTGACGGTAGAAGTTATGTTTAGATTAGGGTTTTTTGCCCTAGAAGGAAACCCCCTTGTATATATGAGGGTATTGTATTGCGGCTGTGTATTATGTGTGTATTCTCGGAGCGAGAAACAGAGAGGGAGACTGTGAGAGAGAACAAAGGATATTACAGCGAATCTGTTGTAGGTTTTGTCTCTTCATTTTTGCTGGATAATAGAAAGGAAGGACTGGCTGTTCGGGGTGGACGTAGCCCAAACTGGGTGAACCACGTATATCTGTGTCTCTCTGGTTTTATGTGTTTTGTGTGCTTGTATTTTCTGCATATTTTATGTGTTTCATTGCTCTGTAATATTTAATTTTCTAACAATGGATTACTAGAGACACATAGAAGGGAGGAGAGATGGATCTATCTCCTCAACATGTGGGCCAAAAACTACCATGGGTCTCTCTTCTTGAAGGTTGAGACTATCTGGGATGATTGGTGATTCTGGAGGGAGCATGAAAGATGTGACTTGAGATTGATATGCTGGCTGTTTCAACAGTTCAGTCAAGGGAACTGGGATTTTGACCTTTTCAAGTTCCTTTTGCAGACTAAAAGTAGGAGGGGACTTTTCTATCACAACCTCTTTTGACTCTTTATTTTCAACTAGGGGCTTGGCTTCTTTTGACATAGGTTTGGCATTAGGGGAAGTGACTACTTTTGAAGAAGAATGAATTTGATTATTAGACTGCAAAGGTTTGTTTAGAGGTTGCTTACCTTTGTTTGTAGCTTTCTGCATCGTTGATTCCTCCTGAGCAGGTGCTTCCTTCTGGGGTAGCTCTTCTTCCTGTTCTTAGGTACGAGTCCTCTTCCTAGAAGATCTGAGATTGTATCTTCTATTGAAATGTGCTTGCATGAAATCATCAAATTGTTTACAATAATGATCAAATTTTGCTTCATCTGTGTCTCTGGTCTTTTCTTCTTCTTGCAATGAGCACCCAGCTTCATCATTCTCTTGCAAAGGGCATTCTTCTCCATCACTATTTGAAAAGGAAAGATTTGCATCCTCCAGTCCATAGGCAGTGTCATCAATAGAATCATCTACTGGACCTTCCAAGTAAAATGGGTGTGGTACTTGATCTTGTTGTTCTTTTGATTCCCTTGGCAATATTTGCAGGGGTGGTCTTCTGTACTGAGGATTGTAACCTTTGTTTGGAGCATTCTGGAAGTTTTTGAAAGCTGAATTCTTGGCCTCCAATTCAAGCTTAACCATTTTCTTAATCAATTTTCTCATTTCTTCCATTTTGTCTGAGTCTCTGTCCTGACTAGAAGTGGATGCCTCCTCTTTGCCCCTTCTTCTGGTATCTTGCTCAGCTCTTCCTTTTGATTTTCCAGTGGAGGCAAAGTTTGCTTCCAACTCTAGTGCGTCTGCCTGAGCATCATTTAGAGTAGCAGGCTTTCTTTCTCTGAGAGAGAATCCAAATTCTAAATCAAAGGCTGCTACAAAAACAACTTTAGCAGCAGTTTGATGGGGTTTCATATCAGCAGGGAGACTCAGATATAATTTATTAAATCTCTTGATAAATTCTGACACTCCTTCATTGTGTCTTTTCTTTAGTGTATTGAACTCAATGAGACAATTTCCATGATCTTTCTTCTCTCCCCATTTCCTGAGGAAAGTGTCTTCCATGTTATCCCAAGTGGTAATAGAACGGCCAGCCAATGTCTTAAACCATTTTCGAGCTTCACCATCTAGAGATTGCACAAACAGTCTTAAGACCACATCTAAATGTTCGACATTAAAGTTCTCTGCAAAGGAGCAGAAAGTCTCAAGATGTTTCTGAGCATCAATCTCATTTTCTCCATTGAATCTGGGCAGGATTTTCAGATAATCCTGGGGCATATCATTCAACACTTGGGGTAATGCCAGGGGAGCATATTTATTCATCAAGAAGGCTGGAACATTAGCCATTGGAGGAGGTGGAGGTAGTGCAATAGTTTGATGAGTAAGAGGAGGAGGAGGAGGTGGAAGTGGAGTATGAATAATAATAGGAATATACTCAACTGCAGCTTGAGGGGTTGAGGGGAACAAAGGTCTATTAACAGCAGATACTTCGGTTACTTCCTTGACCTCTTCAACCTCAGGAGTAGGATGAAGACTGTTTTTATTTCTGATACCCTCTCGGGGTGGACTATCTGAATAATAATAATCGGTATCTCCCACAGTGGAGTCTGGAATTTGCAACTGAGAATCTTGAGAGGAAGAGGATGGAAAGTCTTCTGTGGACACTTCAGGAATTTTGGAACGAGCTGATCTCCTCTCCCTCCAATTTCTTCTATGTATAATCTGGTCAGGGTCAAACACTGAAGGTGTCTTTGGCTTAGACGAATCTGACCTCAGGTGTGACTTACGAGGAGCCAGGACTCATGCTCACCATGCCACCTACGAGTGAATATGATTTTTTCGAGGCCCAGGGATTCTGATTTTCTTAAATTCTTCCTCGGCAACGGCGCCAGAAAGATGTTGTAGCTCCTAGAGACAGCCTAGAGTTGTGATAGACCAGTGCCTAGGACATCTTAGCATAGCAAGAAGCATATAATATAATGTATGAAGTTGTCAGCTTCATCTCACATGCTATCTCCTGTGAACAGGGAAATAATATGGAATGGGACCAAACTCTCAGAAACTGACACAGGAAAAGAGACACTGCAGAGGCAAGATGCAGAACTTCTAATACAAAAGCAATAGACAATTCAGAGACAGTCTACTACAAAGCGGGCCGATTCAAAAATACTTCACAGACATAAATTATCAAGAGATGTATGTAGTGAAAGAAATATTGAGAAGATACTAGCTAACGTTGAGATGATACCCAGATATACAATACCACCATGCATGGGCTTACCAATCTAAGAATCCATACATGATAATAGCATTTTAAAAGCACCCCCCAAAGAAAATAATATAGCAGAAACACGGTTTAGATGAGTAATGAAACATAATATCATGCATGAGCCATATTTAAAGCGCTTGACTGATACGAGTATGGGCATCAACTAGGATGAATCCTTACCAGAAATCAGTGAGCCACTCGCATTCCAAAACATGATACAGGAAAGATGAATGAGATGAAATGATATATTAAATAAAATATAAAAGAGAGTTACAGACTGTGAAATACCAAAGACCAGAATCCTCTTTGACAGATAGAACTCCTCCTCACTGAGACCCTATGGGCTCTGAGCCTTTATATAAAAGTTCTACAAAATGTATACAAAACGCCTTTCACTGCATAATTTTCTGATAAAAATATGGAACCTTTACAATGCGTTTCTTCATGGTTTTTTCTGGGTGAAAATCTCTTTAGGAACATGATATAGGGATAACCATATTAACATTCTGTCCTTTTATAAAGGTAAATTCTGCTGAAATGAAACCTGGAGGGTGTTTCTTCTTATGCATTGTAATCTTTGCCTTCTGAACCCTGAATTATGATTTAAAATCTTCAATGCTGAACACTGAATTCCTTGACCTTCCACTGATACTCCTCTACTTCTCCATTAATGTTTTCATCTATGAAGTCGGCGCCTTGAATGTCCCTACAGGGTTTGACAAATTTGAACCCTGTTTCTTTAATTGAAGTCTTGTCGATTTGGCTTCTGAGGCCTTTCTTCATAATTCTGCTCTGCAAAATGGTCCTTTGATGTGGGCTCTATCACAGTAATTGAGACTGTGAATCATAATAGTTCTCTGCCGCTGTAATCCTGCAAAATCTGCAAACTCGTTAAAGAAAACTAGGCCAGGAGATGATGGACGTGGCAGGATCGATGAAAATGACTGTGCAGACATGCTGAAATGGTGAAACAACATAGGGTGGCGGAAAAATGTAGCGGAGGAATGGCGGATGAGCTGACCATAGCTAAAATGTAAAACATTTAAATTATAACATATGAATGGAACACATAAGTGGTGAAGGGGAAGTGCGATGAACACGTGGGATGGTGATGTGGATGAACAGAATCAATGGCGGAGTATGCAGATGATATGGACCGTTCGATCTCCAGGCGAGATCGATGGTTAAAAACACATCAGAGGGAAATAAGATGGTGTGCCAGGGGCGTGATGGGCTTGGACTAAATCTCATGCAGCTTCGGAGCGCGATGACCGTCGGATGCAGATCTCCAGATTGAACGGATGTCATGAATATCGCGTCGTGACTTTGACCAAACAATAATGTGCGATGGAGAGCGGTTTTGAAGCCGTACGCGGGGACACGCATCGGGCGATGAGTGGAATCGCTGGCCCAAGTAGAATTACTGCCTACCGCCGAAAGGCGGTGCGATATAAACCACCGGTTTTTGCAATAGGAGCGGGAGTGGGGACCACCAGGATAGACAGGCTGCGGACCATTGATTTCGCGGTCTAATCAGACGGTAGTCAAGCGGTTTGCAGGTGCGATGGAGACGAACAAACGCCGTCCGATCTTGTACAGATCTACGGCTCAAAATTCTCCCGATATTCTTTTTATAAGTGCATATAGAGTTAGCACTCGGTTCAGGCTTTCGGTCTCATGGAGGAAAAGAGCAGAGGCTCAGCAGAAGGGGCTAGGTCTGTTAGATTTTTGAGTTTACGATCAATGGCTTTTATAATGAAATTCAGGGGCGGAAAGGCCACGATAATCATAAAAATGATTTTTCTAACGCTGTAAAAGGGGATATGAGGTGTATAAGCCGCCTTGCCAGTTGAAAATTCTATAGAAGTCAAGCATCAACACCTCTTTATGGATTGAAATGGATAGGTTTCAAGGGACTATATTGAAAGCATGGTCCACCCTAGTCAGTGGCTCGATTAGCTATGTATGGGAACAAAAACTCAAAACCACTAAATCAATGCTAAAAGAATGGCTTAAAAAACCATCTTGTTCTTATACAAACCTTAGAAATCAGGCCACCAAGAGGCTGCTAGATCTGCAAATAAATATGGAACAACAAGATATCACTTCCTCCAAAATTCAACTTGAGCAAGCTGCCCAACAAAGCTCTTTCCAGGCCTTCAGAATAGAGGAAGAGACCTCGAGGCTTAAATATTACAATCTTTGGCTCAAATATGGAGATAAAAATAATGATTTCTTCCATAAGAAAATCCGCTCCCGCCTCTTGAGAAATCACATTGCAGAAATCACCTCCTCGGACGGGACTATGTATAAAGGAATTGTTGCGATACGTGAGGCTGCGACCTCTCACTTCCAACAGCTTTATATTGAAAGTGGAGATGTTAATGAGGAGGAAACCTCAGAATTCCTCTCTCATATCCCAAGACTAGTAAAGGAGGAGGACAACCTTAGCCTTATGAGGCCCTTCAAGGAAGAGGAAATCAACAAAGTCGTCTGGGCGATGGAGCCAGATAAAGCCCCTGGTCCGGATGGATTCTCCATTCACTTTTACAGAATCCATTGGGATATTATAAAGGCTGATCTGATTATAATGATAAAGGGATTCCAACAGAAAGCAAAAGTGGGGGGATGCACAAACTCAACCTTCCTCGATTTGATCTTTAAAGAAGCGAACCCTGTCTCTTTTGACCGTTTTAGGCCAATCTCGCTCTGCAATCCTTCATATAAGATCATCTCCAAGCTCTTGGAAAATAGGATCAAGCCTCTATTAGAAAAGCTTATCTTACCCAACCAAGGTGGCTTTGTCAAAGGTATGCACATCTTGGACAATATGGCTCTGGTGCAGGAAACCATCCACTCCAGCCTCCAACGCCACGAAAAAGGGATGATCATCAAACCAGACATGGTGAATGCCTTTGACCGGGTAAGACACTCCTTTCTTCCCCAATTAATTTCCGCTTTTGGATTCAGCTCCGCTTTCATTAGCCTAATCAGTGCATGTATTAGAGAGTCATGGATTAACCCCTTGATAAATGGCTGGCTAACCAGTTTCTTCAAGGCTTCGTTGGGAGTCAGACAAGGCTGCCCTATGTCCCCATTCCTATATATCTTGATGGCTGACTCCCTCAGCCGGAAGCTGTTAGCAGAGAAGATTAAAGGCTCTCTTCTTGGAATCAAGGTTGCGAGAGGCACTTAGCCAATCAACCATGCATTGTTTGCAGATGACTCCCTTCTCCTGGGGGGTGCCTCCATTAAGATTGCAAGGGCCTTTAAAGAGGTTATCCACAACTTCTGTAGAGTCTCTGGAGCCCTAGTCAATAGGAGAAAAAGTGCAGTTTACAGTTGGGAGATTGACCAGCAAACCATGAATCGAATTTCCCATATTCTTGGCTATGTGGGTACTGCAAGCTGGGATAAAATCAAATATTTGTGCATGCCTTTGACCCAGGGTTTTAACAAGGCCCTTCATTGGGCATATATCCTTAGCAAAATCAAGAACAAAATGAAATTTTGGGGCAAACAGTGGCTTACCATAGCTGGAAAGCTTATCCTAGTGAAATATGTCCTCTCCTCTCTCCCTTTATATCAGGAAATTTTTCTTTTGGTCCCTAAATCAATTACTAATCATCTCTCAAAGCTCTTAAGAAATTTTTTTTGGCAAGGCGGTAAGGGGAACCAAAAAAAATTCCATTTGGTCAGCTGGGGCATAGTGAAAAGAGCTTTTGCAGATGGGGGTTTGCAATTAAGAGACCCTGGTTTGGCCAATCTGGCCTTGGGAGGGAAGATGATATGGAAAATATTCTCGAACCCTTGGCACCCAGTTAGTCATGTCCTTATCAAAAAATACATGCATGTTCTCTCCTTGTTACGTATGGATGAAGGAACAACTCGGAAGGGTACTACTCTCTGGAAACTCTGCAGCTGCAGTTGGGAGTTCTTCAAAGACCATCTCTTCCAAAATCAAGGCAGTGGAGAAAACATCTGTCTATGGGACGATAATATCATGGGCCACCCTCCACTCAACTCAGTTCATGAAATTGTTGAGCTGCGGGAGTGGCTCATTAATCATGGGATTAGCACTCTGGATGGAATTTCGTCCTGGGACGCTGCTGGACATTAGCTTACCTGGAACATTGTATGCCCCCCTGAACGGCTCCTTCCTCAACTATCTATCCTCTTAATATCGCTTATTGGCCTCGCTCCAATCCATCGGCGCTCTCGGGACAAATGGGGTTGGGGAAAAACCGATGACTACTTTGCTGTGCTTGGATTTGCTGCCCTCCACCACAACATTCTCCTCCACTCAGCTTCTCTGTGGAAGCAGGTTTGGGAACTCAGCGGTCTTCTAAAGATGATTTTTTTCACTTGGCTTCTCATCCACAAGCGTGTATTGACAGGTGAAATTTTTCTCAAACGAGAGAACGTAGGCCCTCACAGATGCCCACTATGCTGCACAGTGCTGGAGTCAATGGAACATCTATTCCTGGAGTGAGATTTTTCCAAAAACGTGTGGGCTAATGCGTTGTTTGGGGTAAATTTCCATCCCCCCTTACTGGGCCCGATCTCAAACCTCTTCATCGCATGGAAGGAGAATTCACCACATGAACTTCGCAGCAAGTCCTTGTGGAACATTATCTGGTTCGCAATCCCTAAATTCATTTGTTGGAAAATCTGGCTGTCCAGGAACGATGTAATTTTTAACAATAGATCCTGCTCCTCCATGGTGGTGGCTGCCATGGCAAAAGCCTTGCTTATTGAGTCCTTGTCGAACCTCCCCTTCAAGAAAGACAGTAATCTCTCCTTTGATGTGTTAAATTGGATCAGTGCGCCTTTGAAGTCTACTCTTAGTCATAAGTCTTCCTCTCGAACTGATAATAATCCTGAGTGGAGGTTGTGAAATCATGATATTGAATTTAAAAATTGGTGGAAGTCACGTGATAAAGCCACAACCTTTTTTTTTTTAGGTGCTTCCAAGGGTAATCCAGGTATCTCTGGAGCTGGGGGGGGGTCATCTATCCTCGGACTGTTTAAAGCAGAATCAATTTCAATTGGGGCCTTGGACAGAACTCCAACAACCAAGCAGAAATCTTAGCACTGCTCAAAGCCTGCCAGATCGTGCATGAGCATGGAGAGAAGGACATACAAGTTTTCGAAGACTCAGAAATCTTGATCAAGATCATGAACACGGGAGATCAATTAAATAACTCTGCCCTCAATAATACTTT
Source organism: Pinus albicaulis (assembly GCA_034641835.2). Classification (NCBI taxonomy): domain Eukaryota; kingdom Viridiplantae; phylum Streptophyta; class Pinopsida; order Pinales; family Pinaceae; genus Pinus; species Pinus albicaulis. The sequence goes on from CM076578.1 coordinate 528,746,392, forward strand.
GCAGGGACTCAGAAAAGTGTTACAAAAATACACTTCCAGCTCCTTCTTCCATATCCTCCGAAACTTAAACAAGGAAGCTGATGCAAAAGCAAATGCAGGTTGCCTCCTGGCCCAAGGAGATCTCTCAAAAAACAACGATGCACCAATTTGGTTTTCGATACCTTAAGAATCAGCAATGAAAGAGCAGAACCTGTCTCAAAGGGAATTTTGGAAAAATAGACTATGTATCAAGGGTTGATTAGGCTGCGGCCCGACCTATTTTCATAAATAAAAAATACACCCGTTCTTGTTAAAAAAAAAAAAAATTAAACGAAAAATGAATACTCCCTCCATTTTTCCAAACATCATTTATAATATTATGCCCTCCAAATATCATTTTTAATATCATACCCATTACCCATTTTTTTTTTGAAGGATGTTGAGCACACTCCGTGATTCCTTGTAATGTCAACAATTGTTTAAAAAGAAGCTTCAAAAATCAATTCAATTTCATTCTAATAAATTTATTTTCAAAACATTGATGATGAACCACACAATGAGTGGTTCGAAAGGTGTCGACCTTAAAAAATTTATGTGATCTATCTAGAAGAGTTTATAAAGAAATTAATTAATTAATTATTAAAATAAAATTGGGATAAAATAGTAAATTTAGGAGAGGTTTTTGCAACCCATGGTTTTGCTCATGGTATTCCACCTTGCCAACAAGGGGGAATTAACCCGATCGTAGATCCCAACTAGACCTGCTCTAGTTTGGAATGGCTAATCCCAACGAGTTTTAAGGATTGTTATAAGGGTTAGGGGAATAATGAGTTAGTGGTTAAGGGATTAAGGATTAGGGGCTTAAGGGTTAGGGGAATAGGGGCTTAAGGTTAGAGGTTTAATTTTTAGGGGTTAGGGGAATAATTAGTTAGTGGTTTAGGGGTTAGGGATTGGGGGCTTAGGGGTTAGGGGATTTACGTGCATTTAGGGGCTAGTGGAATAATGAGTTAGTGGTTAAGGGATTAGGGACTGGGTTAGGGGAATAATGAGTTAGTGGTTAAGGGGTTAGGAATTGGGGGGTTAGGGGTTAGGAATTTAGGTGCGTTTAGAGGTTAGGGGAATAATGAGTTAGTGTTTAAGGGATTAGGGATTGGGGGCTTAGGGGTTAGGGGATTTAGGCGCAATTAGCGGTTAGGTGAATAATGAGTTAGTGGCTAAGGGATTAGGGATTAGGGGATTAGGGGTTAGAAGATTTAGCAATTAAGGATTTTAGGGGTTAGGGGTGAGGGGTTAATGGGTTATGGGTTAAGCATTAACGGTTTAGTGTTTAGGGGTTAAGGGGTTAGGGGTTTAGGTGTTAGTGGTTTAGGGGTTTACAGGTTTAGAGATTTAGGATTTAGGGGGTTAAATGGGTTAGGGTTTTAGGGGTTTAGGGGGTTAAATGGGTTAGGGGTTGGGAATTAGGGTTTAGAGGTTTAGTGTTTAGGGGGTTAAATGGGTTAGGGGTTTAAGGGTATAGGGGGTTAAATAGGTTAGGGGTTGGGAATTATGGGTTAAGGGGTTAGATGTTCAGGGTTTAGGGGTTAAATGGGTTAGGGGTTTAGCGGGTTAGGGGATTTAGCAGTTAATGATTTTAGGGGTTAGGGGATGTTAGGGGTTAATGGGATTAGGGTTTAGGGGGTTAAATGGGTTAGGGTTTTAGGGGTTTAGAGGGATAAATGGGCTAGGGGCTGGGAATTAGGGTTTAAGGGGTTAGGGGTTAAGGGGTAGAGGTTTAGGGTTAGAGGGGGTTAAATGGGTTAGGGTTTTAGAGGTTTAGGGGGTTAGGGGATTTAATAGTTAAGGATTTTAGGGGTTAGGGGTTAAGGGGTTAAGGGGTTAGAGGTTTAGGGTTTAGGGGGTTAAATGGGTTAGGGGTTTAGAGGTTTAGGGGGTTGAGGGATTTAGCAGTTAAGGATTTTATGGGTTAGGGTAGGGGGTTAAATGGGTTAGGGTTTTAGGGGGCTAAATGGGTTAGGGGTTTAGGGGTATACAGGGTTAAATGGGTTAGGGGTTGGGAATTAGGTTTTAAGGGGTTAGAGGTTTAGGGTTTAGGGGGTTAAATGGGTTAGGGATTTAACAGTTAAGGATTTTAGGGGTTAGTGGTTAATGGGGTTATGGTATAGGGGCTTAAATGGGTTAGGGGTCAGGAATTAGGGTTTAAGGGGTTAAGGGTTTAGAGATTTAGGGTCTAGCGGTTAAATGGGTTAGGGGTTTAGTGGGTTAAATGGGTTAAGGGGTAAGGGTTTAGGGGTTAGGGGTTAAGGGTTTAGAGGTTTAGGGTTTAGGGGTTAAGGGTTTAGAGGTTTAGGGTTTAGGGGTTAAATGGGTTAGGGGTTTAGGGGTTTAGGGGGTTAAATGGGTTAGGGGTTAAGGGTTTAGGGGTTAGGGGTTTAGAGGTTTAGGGTTTAGGGGGTTAAAAGGGTTAGGGGTTGGGAATTAGTGTTTAAGGGGTTAGGGGTTAACATGATAGTTTCGTTGGTCTCTGTTGTGCACAATAGTTGCTTATTCTTTGTGCCTCAATGTAACAATTTTGTAGGTAGCTTGTTGCCATGTCTTCTCTATTTATTAATTTCTAGTATATGTTAGCCATTTATTTACATTTATTGATTAAAATGTCTATTGCAATTAAACCAAATGTATGTTCAATCTCCAGCTTCAAACTCAACCACAGTGTTGTCACACAATTTAAGTCCAAAGAATGGCCATCTTATGAAGTATCAATAACCACACTGCACCTCATGACTGCTACAGAAAAGCTTAAGTTCGAATGTCCCACATTAATGAGAAAGTTGGCTCTTATACTCTTGCTCCACCTGACTGTGTCCTGGAAATACCCTTATTTATTGCAAAAACATCCTAATGTTTTCGACCTTGTCCCTTAACAGACCAAGGAAACAAATGAGACTAGGAGGAATGGAAAGCACTACAAAGTTGGAGAGAGTACAAAATACTAGGATGATGTAAAGGATAAGCTTGAAGAATGTAATAGTGTTGAAACAACTGAAAGTTGTCCCAAACAAACAATTGATAATGTGAAACCTTCTTCTGTACTAGTCAAGCAAGACTACATTCATGTGGGAGCAAGAAGAGGCCAAGCAATTGATAGGCATAACTTGGCAGAGAGGGTATGGTTCCCTCTTTTTACTGAAAGATTTGATCTACATTTTGTCTATTGAAGATTAACCATTTAAACCTTTCCAACAAGGGGTAATTAACCCGATCGTAGGTCCCAACTAGACCTGCTCTCGTTTGGAATTGCTAATCCCAACTGGTTTTAAGGATTGTTATAATGGTTAAGGGAATAATGAGTTAGTGGTTAAACGATCAGGGATTAGGGATTAGGGGCTTAGGGGTTAGGGTTTAGGGGAATAATGAGTTAGTGGTTAAGGGGTTAGGGATTGGGGGCGTAGGGGTTAGGGGATTTAGGTGCGTTTAGGGGTTAGGGGAATAATGAGTTAGTGGTTAAGGGGTTAGGGGGGCAGAGAGAGAGAGGGAGAGGAGTGAGAGAGGTAGAGAAGGGTAAGAGAGGGAGACGGTGACACAAAGATGGAAGGGTGACAGAAAGAAGGAGAGAGGGAGAGATATAGTGAGAGGATTGGAGGGTAGAGAGAGAGATAGAGAGAGAGGGAGATTGGGGAAGAGAGAGGGAGGTAGGAGAGAAAGGGAGAGAGAAGAAGGACGAGAGATAGGACTTAAGAGAGAGGAAAAAATATCATATAAGAAAGAATATGTGACCAAATTACTCTATAGGGAGATGGGAGATAGGGGCACCCTACCTACCTGACTAAATTTCTAAACCAAATGTGGTGTAATCATCTGTAATGGTGGGCGATTATACGAGGAGAGGATTTTACAAGGAGGCACTGGATTTTCATTGTGATATGCAAAAAAGGAGTACAAAACCTAACCATTTCACATTCACCAATGTTCTGTCTATATGTGCTAACTTGGTAAATTTAGAACATGGCAAAGAAGTCTTGTTTTGTGATCACCTCCCACGAGGATTCACCAATTGTGAGAACACAACGCTTATGGTTGCATCTTCTAAATCATCATCACTTCGACCAACACCTCATCCAATAACACTAGTATAAAAAGTCTCAGGCTCTCAGCAGCCAAAAGGAACATAATGCATGTGCCCTCAATCTCTTCTACATACTTGTAGCTCTCCTCCCAAACCAAAGCCACTAGTGTTGTGTGTTCACTTTGCCCTGAATCTTGTGCAAACATCCTGAGGTAAGGAACTATTGCACCAAGGTATGGATCCACTATGTGTCATATCCACTGAAGGAGAACATGTTCCAAACAATAGGTAAATTCTCACAACTATCCCTCCGTGGGACGTTGAGAACTCCAAAATGCCACATGCTCATTAATGAAATCTATAAATTGAGAACTTTCGTACAAGACTTGAAGTCATACTGAACTTGTACCAAAATGCTCAAGACCTGGGTAGCGCAAAGGAACATTTGCAATATGATTTGTACTGTTATCATCTAGATTATTTTGCATGGATATCTCCTGGAGTTGAAATGCATATTCCAGGTTCCATAGAACATCTCCCATGGAAGGCCTGTCGAAGCCCATCTCTTCCAAGAACTTTTCGGTAGTCTCCCTAAACATTTTCAGAGAACTAGAGTTGATGGTCCCAACAAGGTGAGGGTCAATGATTTTTTCAAGCTTGCCCTTTTTTTGCCAGTTCATTTCCCACTCTTCTATATTGAATCGTTCTATGGGAAAAACAAGATTAATAGTTTCCCTTGCACACAAGAACTCCAATAACACTACTTCAAAAGAATACACATCATATTTCTTTGTCAGTTGCTGCCTTCTAAAGTATTCAAGATTAAGGTACCGAAGGGCCAAAACTACCTTTAGATCCAGCCTTTGAATGTCCAAAGTCCACCACATTTTCCCATGATCCTGTTATCATGGAGATATTTGATATTTAGATAAGCGCAGAGGATTCATGACAAGGGAATTAGATTACATTAACCATATATTGGAGCTTTATTGGTATCTCGCTAGTCAAACAATTTGCCAACATGTCAAGGAAGTCTAAATTGGTGCAGTTGAAAATGAAAGGCAAGATTGTTCTGTCGAGGCCAAATCCCACGACGCTAAGCTTGAAAACCCTCTCATTATCGTAGGTCACGCCTTCGAGCTCCGAGATGGTGATGTTGTAGTGGTTTTGATCTTGTCTCTAATCCAAAGTTACACCTTTGAGCTCTGAGATGGTGACATTGTAGGGGTTTTTATCTTCTATCTAGTCCACTGCGTGAGTTTGGGTACATAAACCTAGCACCATGTCAGGTTAAGGGAAATTATGAGTATTTGACGAATAAATCTCAATAGAGAAATGGAATTATGGAGACATTGGCTATCATATTAAATATTTGGTTTCCTCTGTCAATGTACCAAAGTCGTCGGTCCTCCAAAAGGAGTCTTCTTCCCATTATTTCCTCCAAAACAAGGGTTCATTAGTGCTACCATATATGCTAATAAACCCCCTTCACCATCTCCCCCATCAGGAAAACTGAGCTGTCAAACAAAAATGTGAAGGTGAAGCTCTCCATCATCGAGGGTTATTTGGCATGTCTTGTAACTATGCAAAGAATCTTCTTTTCAATACATTTCTAGATGGTGGCATGATGCAGATATCCCATTTATATTGTTGATCACTCACCTGATTACCAAGCTATGCCAGACTCTATTATAGCTACATGAAAGGGCTTCAAATTCCCTACTATGCATGACTTGAGGCGAGCTCTTTTGCAAAAAGAGATTTACTACTTTGATTATTAATCGAAAATATAATCAAAGTAAGCGGGGGGATAACAGAGGTAAGAAGGGTGATAAAAGAAGTGCAGATTTGAGGGTTCAAAAGCATAGTCGTCGGGGCAAAGGAGGTCGTGGTGGCAGGGGGAATTGTGGGTTTGATTGATTTGAGGTAAATGAGGGGCAGGTTATACAACATTTTTTCCTAGAGAACTGTCGTGCACTTATCAACAGCCTGATGGAAAGAGTGGACACAACTGAGAGATTATGTCATGAGGAGCATGCAGAGAAAATGGCAACATTGGACCGAATGCACTATTTACAGTGCCAAGTCTGGGAGAGACTGGTAGTGGCTTAGCGAGGCCAAAATCAACTCACTGAGAAATTAGAAAAGCTGGAGACTTGGTTGGCGCACTTTGAAGGGCACGGTCAATGCGACTTCTGTCCTCCACCACATCTAGGAACAACCCCAGACAACCCTGCATCCATCACGTTGGACGAATAATATTCTATTTGGTGTTCTTTATGTTTTATATGTGTTTTGGTGCCTCTGGCCCAATCGTTTATGGACAATGTCCCTAGTCCCTCTTTTGTATTTTTTTGAATCTGGTGCAAATTTTTGTCAACAAACCCAGTGGAGGTGAGACCACCTGTTTTATAACTGCTATATGTACTTTTTTCCTACATGAATATAAAATTGACTTACAAAAAAACAAAGGTTCATATATCATTAAAAAATTAATTAAGTTTCATACTTTAATTAATAAATTTTCATACCTATTCACTAAATAGGTCTATAAATATATATTTTAGGTTTATCTATTTAGTATTTATCAATTGTAAATATGATGATTTAATACTAGATTTAAATGAACTCACATGTTTAACATAAGAAATGTTATATTTATCTATTTATTAAATGTAAATATGAAGATTTAACCTTAGATTTAAAAAAACTCACACTTTTAACATAAATCAATGAAGTTTAAAAATTAAACTTTATGGCCAAATATTAAATATAAATATAAATATTAATTTGGCTATCTAATTAATATTATAACCTTTACTAAAATTATAATGAAGGCATTAGTGTAAAGTTGATAGATGATACATGCAATTATGTTAATTGTAGATGAATCCATCTGCACTGTTAAACTTTAGAGACAAAAAGGTATTCATAATTTTAACATTGTAAATTCAGAGACCCTTTGTCTCTAAATTTTAACACTGCAAATGGATTTAAAGACACCTATAGTGAAATGTAACACTTCGGTACCAATTGTAATTTTCCATATATGGAGTGACACAATTAAAAATCACTGACATAAATGACTAATTCATATACTTGTTGTACTTATTATTTGGCCATATTTTTATTCTTGGACTATTATTAATAGTCATTTACATTAATCATTATTAATTTTGTCACTTATTATCTAGTCATATATTTTAATCCTAGACTAAATTAGTCATTTAAGTTAGTTGCTTTTACTTTAGTCACTTATTATCTAGTCATATATTTTATCCCTAGACTAAATTAGTCATTTAAGTTAGTCGCTTTTAGTTTAGTCACTTATTATTTAGTCGTATATTTTATTCCAAGACTAAATTAGTCATTTAAGTTAGCCATTTTTAGTTCGGTCACATAAAATTGCTCAAATTTAGTAGTAAATCACTTGGAATAATTGTGGTGACTAACATTTTTAGCCACCTAGTCATTAATTTCATCATTTTTTACTAGTGCAATAACACAGTGAAATTGATCTGACAAATGCTATCCCTAGGAGTTTCATGAAGGAGAATTATGCAAAGTTGTTGATGGTCATTCAGAATTACTTTACCTATGAAGGAAGGTTTCACCTGGTCTACTCCTACCATCTCAGACTTATTCTGCATTTTGTGGGTAAGAGGTCACTTGTGTTAGAAAATTATATATTATGGAGCAATGCAACACATAAAATATGCGGAAAATACAAGCACACAAAACACATAAAACCAGAGAGACACAGATATACGTGGTTCACCCAGTTTGGGCTACGTCCACCCTGAACAGCCAATCCTTCCTTTCTATTATCCAGCAAAATGAAGAGACAAAACATGATAGCAGATCCGCTGTAATATCCTCTGTTCTCTCTCATAGTCTCCCCTATGTCTTTTCCGCTCAGAGAATACACATATAATACACAGCCGCAATACAATACCCTCATACGAAGAGAGGGGTTGCCTTCTGGGGAAAAAAACCCTAAACTAAACATAACTTCTCCTGTCAGATCATCCGCCTAATGAATGGCCCAGATTGACTAGAAATTACTATACTTTTACAAGACAATTTTACATCTGTTTTTAGCTTCAGGGGTGCTGCCCCCGAAACCCCCGCCGGGGGACTGCTGGCCCCCGGACCCCGCGGCGGGGACAAGTACCCCTCGCACCCCCCCGCTGCAAGGGTGTACAGTTTTCCTGGGGTATACATCCAGCTAAAACAAGGATCTCTGAATCAGGATGAAAATCAGGCTCCACACCCAACAATCTCTCACTTGGAGACTGATTGTAGCAACTCCACCGCTACTTCATTTGCTGGACAATGACTCCTATTTGGACCTGGCTGTTTCTCATCTTCATCATCATCCTTGAAGACCAATTGAAACTAAGCACATTCTTAGTTTCTCCCTGGTTACAAATTTTGTTAGCATATTTGCAGGATTTTGGCTAGTGTGTATATTTTCCAGCTTCAACTCTCCATCTTCCAATACTGACCGTATGAAATGGTACTTGAGATGTACGTGTTTAGTCCTGGAATGAAATGTTGAGTTCTTTGCAAGATGAATGGCACTTTGGATATCATTGTATAACGTGCCCATATCATGCTTCTTACCCAATTCATCCATAAACCTTTGTAACCAAATCATTTCTTTACTAGCCTCTGTAGCAGCAACATACTCTGCTTCTGTTGTTGAAAGTGCAACAACACTTTGGATTTTTGAAACCCAACTAACAGTTGTTCCACCTATAGTAAATACATATCCTGTAGTGCTCCTCCTGTTATCTCTATCACCTGCCATATCTGCATCAACATATCCCTGTAGAGCAATATTTGAACCACCAAAGCATAATGCTTGATTTGTGGTACCTCTCAAATATCTGAGAATCCATTTTACTGCCATCCAATGTTCTTTTCCTGTATTGTTCATGTACCTACTTACAACTCCCACTGCATGTGCAATATCAGGCCTTGTGCGGACCATTGCATACATTAAGCTTCCAACTGCTGATGCATATGGAACTTTAGACATATAATCCATGTCTTCTTGGGTCTTTGGGCACATCTCCTTACTAAGTTTGAAATGGCTAGCAAAAGGTGTACTAACTGGTTTTTCATTGTGCATATAAATATTTTCAACACCTTTTGTATGTACTCATTCTGAGACAGTGTTAATTTTCGATTTTTCCTATCTCTGGTTATTCTCATACCAAGGATCTGTTTTGCAGCTCCCAAATCCTTCATTGCAAATGAATTTGCCAATTTTTGTTTGAGCACATTTATTTCCTGCATGTTAGACCCTACCACAAGCATGTCATCTACATACAATAACAATATAATATAGTTTCCATCATTTTTCTTTTTCAGATAAACACAATAATCATAGTGACATCTAGTATAACCTTGTTCAGACATAAACTTGTCAAATTTTAGATACCACTTCCTTGGAGCCTGTTTTAAGCCATACAAGCTCTTATTTAACTTGCACACCAATTTTTCTTTCCCTTTGACCTCATATCCTTCTGTTTGTTGCATGTATATCTCTTCCTCCAAATCTCCATGGAGAAATGTTGTCTTTACATCTAACTGTTCAAGATGTAAATCTTCCATTGCTACAAGACTTAAAATAGTTTTGATTGAAGTCATCTTAACAACATGAGAAAATATTTCATCAAAATCAATACCTTTCTTCTGTGCAAACCCCTTCACCACAAGTCTAGCTTTGTACCTTTGTTTTCCTCCATCTTCTTCCTTCAGCCTATAAACCCATTTATTCTGCAATGTAGTTTTACCCGCAGGCAACCTGACTAAGTCCCAAGTTTGGTTATGCATTAAGGAGTCCATCTCTTCATCCATGGCTAGCTCCCACTTCTTCCTGCTTTCAACCTGCATTTCTTCTTCATAACGTTCGGGTTCACCATAATGAGTCAACAATAAATAATATAATTAAGGAGAGTATCGTTCAAGGGGTCTACTTATCCTGGTAGATCTTCTAACACCACTTTCAGGTGTTTGAGGTGCCTGTTGCTGTTGTGGTGGTTGCTGCTACTATGGTTGTTGATTATTATTATTTTCAGGCACCTTTACTTTTTCAGTTATCTCATCAAGAACCGTGTATTCCTTGCTTTCTTTTTCCTGTTTCTTTTCCTGCAACTGATTCTTATACAAGACCTTTTCATTGAATATTACATCTCTGCTCTTAATGATTTTGTGATTTTCATAATCATATAAGCGATAACCAAAATCATTAACACCATATCCAATAAAGGTACATTTCTTTGATTTTGCCTCAAGCTTTGTTCTATTTTCTTTATTAATATGGACAAAGGCTTTAAAAAATAGTAGTTTACCTTTTTACCTGTCGATGCTTCCTTTGGAATACCACCATCCAAGGAACTTGAAGGCCCTCTGTTTATTAGATAAACAACAATATCTACAGCATTTGCCCAAAATTGTAAAGGCAATCCTACATGCAATCTCATGCACCTTGCACGCTCCATGATTTTTCTGTTCATCCTTTCTGACACACCATTTTCTTGTGGTGTTCTTGGAACTGTCTTCTCTCTACGAATTCCATGCTCTGAACAGTACCTATCAAACTCTTTGTTGCAATATTCACCTCCATTGTCTAATCTGAGACACTTCAACTTCTTTCCTGTCTCAATCTCAACCAAAGTTTTCCATTTCTTGAAAGTATCAAATACATCAGATTTATTCTGAATACAATAAATCCATGTTTTTCTAGTTGCATCATCAATAAAAGTAACATAATAACGAGAGCCATCGAGAGATGATACCTGAGTAGGTCCCCATACATCTGTATGCACAAGCTCCAATTTTTCGCTCTTCTTTTCTTTCCCAACTCTGAGAAATCTGACTCTTTTTTGTTTTCCATAAATGCAATTTTCACAGAAATCCAAATCAACATTCTTCAAACCTGGCAACAAATTTCTTGAGTGAAGAATCTTCATCCCCTTCTCACTCATATGTCTGAGCCTATGATGCCATAATGTTGCATCTTCTCCTTTGGAAGTTAAAGCATTAACAGATTTAGAAATACCATTGCATAAATATAATGTACCAACCTTTTCTCCTTTTGCTATTACCAAGGCTCCTTTGGTGACCTTCCAAGCTTTATATGTGAAAGTTGTCACACAACCTTCACCGCCTAACTGCCCTGTTGAAATCAAATTTTTCTTTAGATCTGGAACATGCCTTACCTCCTTTAATAGCCATTGGTTTCCATTCTGTTGTTTTACAAGAACCTTACCTATTCCAACAATTTTACAGGTTTTATCATCACCCAAATGAACTTGTCCAAAATCTCCTTGAACATAGTCATGAAAATATTTCTTATCAGGTGTGGCATGGAATGAAGCCCTTGAATCTACAATCCAAGAATCAATAACATTTTCGAAAGAAAGAATCAAAGCATCTTGTAACACATCACCTGTCACATTTGCTTCATCATTGTTTTCTTGTTGTGCATCTCCTTCTTTTCCCTTCCGATATCTACAGTCTTTCTTTAGGTGTCCTTTCTTTCCGCATTTCCAGCACACTATCCCCGATCTGGACTTGGATCTGTCTTTCCTTGATTTACTGCGATATCCCGAGCTCTTTCCTCTTTCCATTCTCCTTCCCCTAGACTCTACACTTAAAGCATTACCCGATGTCTCACCGGAGCTTTTCCGTCGCATGTCCTCGCTAAGGATAGCACCGACAACATCATCAAACTTTAAAGTACTATATCCAGAGATAGAGTTACTAATGGCCATTACTAAACCATTCCAACTCTCTGGCAATGAGCACAAGAATAACAGAGCTCTAACTTCATCATCAAAGTTTACCCCTACAGAACTTAACTGACTGGTAACTGTATTAAAATCATTTAAATGGTCTGTAAGAAATCCACCTTCCAACATCTTCATATTAAATAATCGTTTCATAAGAAATACCCTGTTTGAGGCTGAGGTTTTTTCATATAGTTTCGCCAATGTCTGCATCAAACCCTCTGTTGTTGTTTCCTTTGAAATATTGATGGTGACTGACGCCGCAAGGCACAACCGTACTGTTCCGAGTGCCTTTCTATTGAGAATGTTCCATTCTACGTCTGTCATGGTCGTCGGCTTCTTTGTTTTTCCGCTCAATGGTAGGTACAGATATTTCTGATACAGATAATCTTCCATCTGCATCTTCCATAGTGGGAAGTTTTGGCCATTAAATTTATCGACCCTAAACTTACCATCTTCCGCCATTGCTCCCACTCGAACCAGGAACCCTTCTTTCCTGCGAGTTTATCAGCCAAATATACCTTTGGCTCTAATACCAGTTGTTAGAAAATTATATATTATGGAGTAATGCAACACATAAAATATGCGGAAAATACAAGCACACAAAACACATAAAACCAGAGAGACACAGATATACGTGGTTCACCTAGTTTGGGCTACGTCCACCCCGAACAACTAGTCCTTCCTTTCTATTATCCAGCAAAATGAAGAGACAAAACCTACAGCAAATCCACTGTAATATTCTTTGTTCTCTCTCACAGTCTCCCCTATGTATTTTCCGCTCAGATAATACACATATAATACTCAGCCGCAATACAATACCCTCATACGAAGAGAGGGGTTGCCTTCTAGGGAAAAAAACCCTAAACTAAACATAACTTCTACCGTCAAATCATCTGCCTAATGAACGGCCCAGATTGACTAGAAATTACTATACTTTTACAAGGAAATTTTACATCTGTTTTTAGCTTCAGGGGCGCTGCCCCGGAAACCCTCGCTAGGGGACCACTGGCCCCCGGACCCCACGGGGGGGACAAGTCCCCCCTGCACCCCCCCCCACTGCAAGGGTGTACAGTTTTCCTAGGGTATACATCCAGCTAAAACAAGGATCTCTGAATCAGGATGAAAATTAGGCTCCACACCCAACAAATTGACTTGCCTTTTTATTTATACAGAAGTCTAGGGAAAATGTTAGATAAGGTTAAAATCAAGACATAGGGAAATGAAACTTCTCTTTTTCATCATGGTCTGATTAAGTTTTTATTCTTAGAGGAATTGAGGAGGTTAGACAGATATTGGAATTCCTTTTTGTTCATGATTTGTTATGAAATTGATGTGGTTACTCCTAAGAAAGCCTCCAAACCTAGAACTACTTCATCACCAGATGTGGCAGAGGAAGTTGAAGAAGAAAATAGAATATCTCCTCCAGAACCTGTGGACAGGAAGTAGAACCTTTGCAGGAGACTGGCACACCTCAAACAACACCTGCAAAATAGAAGCAGACAGTCAGCAAACAAGCCAGCAAGAGATTCACTAGAAGCCAGACATTGGCTAAAGGAAATTTAGTGGATATATTTCATGCAATTGACATTGAAGAGTCACCCATTGTGCAAGCTGAAGACATTGAAGATAGAGGAAGAAAGCTGAAGAAAGGTAAGACTGCTAAAAAACTAGATTTTGCAGGTGATGATGCTGATTTCATTTTTCAACCTAGGAAGCCAATGACCAAACATTCAAGGAAGGTCATGGAAAGAAAAGAAACTGAGAAAATCAATGAAGCTTCCCAGCCAACAAGCATCATATATTTTTCTTCACCAACAAAGGAGGAATTGGTTATCAAGCAAATAAAGGGTAAAGAGAAAATAATTGAAAAATCATAAATTGAAACCCTCAAATAGTAGTTGAAGGAAGTAGGTAAGGAGATATCAGTTTTGAAGCTGGAGGCAAAGAAACATAGAGCTAAGAAGGTTCAATTTGAAGAAATGAGGAAAATATGGGAAGAACAAGTCACAACTATTTCAAAAACCTTAGACAATACAAAAAAATTGATAAAATGGACTCAACCACTAAGAAGAGAAGTCAAACACATCAAAATGATAAACTTGCACTTGCAATCCAAAAACAGGGCATTAAAAGACAAAGTGGAAGATCTTCAGGAGTAGCTGGATTTAATTCAGGTGGAATTGGAAAAGAAAGGGTTGAAGATGAAAGTGATAGAAGAACCCATTAGCCAATTGATTATAAATGAAGATGAAACACCACAGGAGTAAAAATTAAGTTGGAATGTGTTTGAAAAGGGTTCACAACATGCAGAGAACCCAATTTTTGTAGCCGGAGAACAATTTTTGAAGACAATCTTGGAAAACACCAATTTTGGTTTTTGGACGTTTCATAGCGTACCTTAGGCTTGAGGTTAGACATACACTACGAAAATTCCCGTAGGCGCATTTTTGCCTTAAAACCCGCCTTATCAAGTTTTATGAAGGGATATTGACTCGTTTTCAAGGTGTCTTGGCATAATGAAGGTGTTGGAACAACAAAGGAGTCAAAGAGATAGATGGAAAAGAAAAGTTTACACGTTGTTAAAACTCGCTACTGAACCGCCTAACCGCCCTATTTTTGTAGCGAGAGAATTTGAATAATTTTGAGCATCTCAACAACACATTTCCACCGGAGACCTCCAACATGTTAGTGGACCATACCAACAAGATTCAAGGCTCAAAAGGAGTCCTACATGCCTATCTCATCACCAAAACATCGTTTAAAGTGAAGGTCATCCATCCTTAAAAAGGGTAAGATTATGTCTCCATGGTCTAGGAATATTTTGAAGATGTAAAGTGGTGTTAAATTATGGTGCTTTTTCCTTCAAGCATGTGACATTCATTATGTAACCATTATGTAACTATTTCACCGATAGGATAACTAATGTAATAAGCAGGAGATAGTCTCCATTAGCAATTTGTTTTCTTTAAAGAATAGCCGTCATTTTTCTGCTTTCAAGTTAGTGGTTTTACTATGTGATAGATGTCGAGTAGAATTCAAGATCTAGCTAACCGAGGCTGATAATCTAGATTGTAAAAAATGTCTATTTATAGATTAAACATCGAATACTACAAGGAGAATATTGCACCAAATTTTTGCTTGTATGTTTTACCCATTATCAGAATACAAAGTGACATTCTATCTCCAAACCTAAGATTCTCATGAGGTTTTTGATGTGTTATTGATCCGTATCTTTTTTTAATCACTTGTAGTATATTTCTATCTCTAATTACTCATAATTCATAATACTATGCTCGACTTCCCTTTAGGGGTGAAATTGTTGTGTTTTCCTATGTTATGCGGGTGAGTTATCTTTGTTAAAAACTTCTATTTGCCTTAGCTTTCCATGGATGAAATCACCTGCCACTAAAACTACTAACGTTGACTCCATAGCCCAATGCAGAAAGCCTTCATTTTTCAACCCGCAATCATACAAAACCAAGTTACATTTGCAGAATTAGCCATCTATTATTATCCGTATTCAAAATCATAATCCCCCTTTGAGAGAGCCTCAAACCCAAGAGGCCAATATCTGCACAGAAGTGGTTTGAAAGAGTTACATTGAGTTGATTGATGAGCAACCAATCAAGATCAATTTATGATAATGGTAAAAAGTATGCTAATTTGTTACTAGACACCCTCCAAAATACGACCAACCGGAGGAGAGAGGATACCACTTTAGGTGAGGAAGTGGGTGCTACTATTTACTGGGCAATTGGTAGGTTTACTAATGTATCTTGGTGAACACACAACCAAATATGTGCTATGCAAGTCAACCACTAAGCCAAGCTATGGTTAGGCCAACTAAAATTATTTTGGAGGAAGCTGCTTACATTCTTATGGCACTGTAGGAACTACTCAGCTTTGACCGGGTATAGATCTTGATTAGTAGGGAGTGAAGTCACATGGCTTCGAAATGCAAGATTAGGCGGGAGTCCATCGCACTCGAAATAATACATCATGTGAATTAAAGGTTGGGTCCGCAACGGTTTCTTAGTACACAGAAGCAAATATCTATGGAACCCACCCCGTTAGAAGAAGAATAAATGACTGTGAGTCAAGCAAAGATGTGAGGCACCGATGAGAAATATACTTGTTGGATTGTTTGGTTAGGTTATGGATCCAACTGATCTATTATGATAATTAGAGTTGCATTAAGCTCTCCGAAAAATACTATTTTTCACGATTGATCCAAGTACATAGATATCTTGTATCACCATTTATGGGATTGTGGCAGCAAGAGGCAAATAATTTTGTCATAAAGACATTCTCGGGGAAGAGGAACAAGATGATGAGCATTTTGACAAAGGCCTTGTCAAGAGGGAAGTTTGAGGTACATAGTTGTATAATAAGGGTGGTTTATAATCCCTTTCTTATTCTAAGGGTGATCTAGTGGATCAATAAAGTGCTCAAAATTCATGTACAGATTGGCTCAAAACCAACGCCAAAGAGTAGATCTCATCGCCTTGAATTCAACACAACTCATTTCACTCAAATCCAATATCGCATCCTCCCAATAAAAAATTCTTTAAATTTTGGGAAACAACTAAAAAAAATGAATTTGGGTTGTAGGATGTCAAGTAGTCCGTACCGTCGACTAGACCATGACTTCATGGTGATCAGTCCTCCATTAGCTAATGAGGGGTCAACACTTGGAATTGTGTGGTTGGTTCGAACTTTCAAATTGATTTTTATTGGTTGTTGAAATTATTTAGGTGGCTCAAAGAGGGAGTGCCACGTGGGCCAATCGCTGGCTACCACATGGCCTCCACTCATCCATGTAAAAATTTGTTATGGAGGTCGAGCAAGCCACGGGTTTGAAATCGTGACCTCCCACCAAGAAACTAAGGCGTACTTAACTACTAGACCGCACATTAGTTCTTAACCATATGCTTCAGTGTGTCTTATTTAAAGTTTATTCATGGTATATTTGGGGGTGGAGACCGAGGTTAAACCCGACCTCACCACCAACCAAGGTCAAGGGCTAACCTCGACCAAAACCATAATATAATGCACTAACCAAAGCTCAGACCGGCAATGTATTAACTGGCTGCATGGAACATACCATACAACATTGAAACCATAGTATATAACCCTTATTCCAAGTTCGTGAGGCCAACAATTAGATCAAGGTTACGATATCCTCTGTGTTTACAACACATGCAAGAAAGATGAGAAGTTATGCCAAGGTCTCAGATACTTTAACACTGACAAGTTCACTACAGAATTCAATGAGGCCTCAACACATGTCAAAAAATAAGTGTTTTATGCCACAACATCCCAACAGCTTAATGTTAACCCACGGTGGCCGCACCAAACCCCGATTCAACCTTTTGGTCAAGTCAAACAAACCAACAGTAAATCGCATCAACTCCTAAAACCTATAGCAAACATTCGATGCCACGCAAGACAAAAATTAGCTAGATAGATGGCCAACCAACGCAATTAATGTCAAAATTTGCAATCTGTGTGGCGGGACCTTGTTCCAAGGCGAAATTGTCGCTCCACATTGCCGTGAAAGGTGGAAATTGTAGAAAATATTGCAATGAAGTGGAAATTGTAGGATATTTAGCACAATACTCATGAGAGAATAAATCATTCAGCTTTTCTACCTTTTGGAGAAGAAATATCCCAACCAGGTTTTTGTCATTTTGGAGCCATTGGAGACATTGTTTTAGCATTCTCAAAGACTATAACTTTGATGTAAACACAATTTTTTTAGCATGAAAAACAAGCCCAACCATTGGAAGTTAGGACTAGGAGATGTGGCCCAAGAGGGGTGAAATCCTTCATATGTTGTTTTGTGTATACCTCTGCTATGGTACCGATGTCTTCTTTATTTTTTGCAAACCGAGTTTTAAATCATGTTAATCACACTAAATTGACATAAGTTTTCTAAAAATTATTTTCACTTGTAAATTTTAACATAAACTCTCAAGTTTTCAAATACGTATCAATTTGGTTTTATCTTTGGTTATTTGTTGCTTTAAGCGTTTAATTTGTTTGCAAGTGTTTTTGATGTTTACAAGGTTGAAGCTCAATAGAGAGAAGGATAGCTTGTGGTTGCAAGTACTCAAGTTAGGTCAAGGACAAAGGAGATCACAATTTCCACAACCTCCACCACAAATTTCACTCGTTGCCCCGAAGCTTGAGCAAGCCATGGCACATGAAGGAGAGCTCGAAAAATATGTTAGAGGATGAAAAGGATTTGAGAAAATCATTCTTTGACATGAAAAATGGTGAAATTTTCACATGAAGAGAGCAACACAACGTTGCAAGATCGCAGTTCTAATCCTCCAAAGGATATATGCCTTTCAAAAGGAGATGGGGGAAAATACTCCAAAATGGAATGGAGGGAATGGTTACAAACCACCTTTGACACCACCATCTTCACCATCATCATCTTCTACATCAACTCCATTCATAATCACCTCCACATTCTCCAAAGGACATGGTAAAATTCCAAATGTTAAAACTTGACATAAGATTTTGAATTTCCTATGTATAATGGAGAGGTAAACAAATAAAGATGAGATACCTGTCTATCAATTTGAAGTGTATTGCAAGATATAAAGAATCAAGGACGATGGAGGCCAATATTCAACTTTCTTCATGAAGGTTCAAAAGTGGCAAAGACTGGTTTGTGGGAAGCCAAAAATCAAGAGGACATGAAGAAACATGGTAAGGTATTATATTATTGTAATGATTTTGTTGCTACATTGAGAAGACAATTTTATCCATTAGAATACATGCAAAAAATTTACATGATTGGAAAACTTTAGGAAATTAAAGGGTCAAAGTGCAAAGTTATACCCAAGAGTTTAGAAGAAGAGCATTGATATTGGGTGTAGATTTGTCATCTCAATATACTTGTTGAAATACATTGGAGGTTTCAATAGCTATTTGAGACATACCATTCTCATGTTTAACCCTACAAGTTTAGATGATTTTTGTGTACATGCATCACATTCTAGAAGCAAGAGGGAAAATGTTCCACAAGAGGGGGGGGGAATCCATTTAAAGGTGGAGACAAAGGAAAGGTAAGTTCAAAGGAAAAGGGAAGAAGAAGGCTTCGATCAAGAAATAGTGAGAAAGATTAACACGCAAGGATTGTTCAAAGGATGGTCACGATGAAGATCATTGTTGGAAATCACATTCAGAGATGAGACCCTAAAATTTTTAACAAAGGAAAGCAAAAATACAACTTCAACTACACAACGTGATTTAGGATCCGATTCAGAGATGAAACAAAGGTCACAACTAAGGGATTGAAAGGTAAGGAATCCATTTTTATCACTAATTATTCAAATAGTCACAATGAAACTCAAATGAAAGAAAGAATAAATCTTTTACATATTAGAGTCATCTCAAAACATAACAAGATTGACACTCTATTTGATAGTGGTTTACAAGTAAATCATTTCTAAAAACATTGTCAAAAAGTTGAAATGGAAACCATTCCACACCATAAACCATATCCTTTAGGTTGGGTGACAATTCAAAAGTTGTAAGTAACTATAAAATGCAAACCGAAATTAGCCATTACCACAAACTTCATTGATGAGGTAGAGTTTGATGTAGTGCCATTAGACGTATGTGGCATTGTTTTGTAATAAAATATCTTTAAGGACAAAGAAAGTTATCTTTCGTCACCATGAAAAAAAATATCACTTTGTTTAAAGATGGTATTGAGTACATTTTTATCACATCGCAAGAAACTAAGCCTTTCACTTATGAATGCCGACAAATGAAGAGACTTGTTAACTCTAGCAAGAATTTTGTGCTTCTAATGATCAAACCCAAGAATGAAGTTGATAATGAAGCCTTTCAAGGTTGTGATTCAAAGTTGAAATCTGATTTGAATGAGGTTGTTAAATCAAAGAGGATGATATGTTTCACATCCTAAGGGATTTCCTCCCAAAAGAGGAATCCAACATGGAACTAATTACAACAAGGTTGTCCTCTTCCTAACATTAGCATGCACAAAAGATGTCGTTGATGGAAAATGCGTAAATTAATAAACAAATAAAAGAGTTGCTTGACAAGGGAATCATCCAATTAAGTACTTCACCATGTGGTTCACCTATTGTTTTGGTACCAAATAAAGATGGAACATGGTGCAAAATTTTGTGCATTGACGAGATTACGTGTAAAGAACAATACCCTCTTCCTAGAATTGATGATTTACTTTATCAATTGAAAGATTTTGTGTATTTCGCTAAGTTGGACTTGAGAGTGATATCATCAAATAAGAATCGTTGAAGGAGACATGTGGAAGACAAAATTCAAAACAAATCAAGAATTATTTGCATGGTTGGTTATGCCCTTCGATTTGTAATGCTCCCAATTTTCATGTGTGTGATGAACAATGTATTGAGGCCTTTCTAGATGACTTTGTGATAGTCTACTTATATGACATATTAATTTTCAAATAAGTCCCGTGAAGAAAATGTCATGGCGTAAAGCAAGTTTAGATGTCTTGAAGAAAGAACAATTGCTTTTTAAAGATGTCGAAATGAACTGGAAAAAATTCTTTAGTCTAATTGGGCTGTTAATATTGTCAGAGGAGGTGAGTTGAAAATAGATCCTCCAAGGTTGATGTCATTTTGAATTGGCTAAGGTCAAAACAATGGGATCAAGGTTAGAAGGTTTTGGGATAACCGAATATTGGAGAAAGTTTATTGCTAACTTTTTCTTCTATCGTAGCTCCATTGCATGCATTGACAAGTGTGAAGTGTGTTTTTCAGTTGGGAGGCAAACATTTAAAAAAAATAATTTGATGCATTGAAGGAAAAGATTTCTGGCCAAATTTCTCTTGTACTTGCACTTCGACTTAAGATAATTATTTGAGATACAAACTGAAACAAGTGACGATGCCATGGTCACAATCCTAATGCAAAATGGTAATCCTATCCGTTTTCATTTAGAAACTTTTAATGTATAAAGTAATTAATCTATCCTACATATGAAAAGGAATTTTATGCATTGATGCAAAGTGCTAAAAAGTGTGTTAATTACTTGATGGGTAAGGAAACAATCATTCACACAGATCATCGCCCATTGAAATATTTGCAATCACAAACAAGTCACAAAGAAGCAAGTCACTTTTCGATGGATGGGATTTTTTTCAAAATTCCACTTGGTGATAAGGTATACAGAAAGGTATATATAACAAGGTAGTTGATATGCTTTCTAGACAAATTTTTATTGTATCCATTATTATTAAACATAATTATGTTTATGTATGAGAGCTATGTTGAACAATATGCTTTAGATAGCATTTCAAAGATGTATATGTGACTTCTTTGTGTTAAGGTGTTGAACAATTTGGTGTCCATGAGTCCCCACAAGCTTGTATATGTGACTTTGTGTTGAACAATTATGTCAAGCTTGTGGGGAACAAGAATTTGGTCACCTTGGTCAAAATCCCTTGTATTCGCCTTTGGGCTAAAATTCGCCCCTAAAATTTTCGCTTCTTCGGACCATGCGTTGACCAAAGTCACCGGTCAAACTTCCAAAGAAACTTAGTCACAGTAAATTGGCTCTTCCCCTTCAAACTCGTACGTATTTCGTCCTTCTTCTCCACACGTGTGGGTTGAACTTGTCCTCCAAATGAGCTCGTACGGAAATCGCATGAGAGAAGAAGATGTGTGTTGAGTTGCTGTGAATGCTCTTCCAACTTTGGCTCCTTCGTATTTATATCCATCATTGGGGTGTGACACATCTGGCCGGGGGTGTGAAACCTTAAGGCCGACTCGTACATATAATTTATTATAAACAATAACTAAATAAATGTTCTGGCTTGACGGACAAGATATATTTTATATGGATTTTACACTTCTCCGAAAGAGGAATCCAACAAAAATATTAGCCTCTTAATCGAGTATCACAACATGGAGTTTGGACCTAGTTGTCCAAATTTAACAAAATTGCTAGCGTCAAAACTAAAATAGTATGTAATGACTTTTTATGCATTTTTAATAAGACATTTACAGATAATCATTGACTATATTAAAGTGATGGATTTTGTACCTAATGCATTGCCAAAGCTCGCAGTAAGTCTAATAGAAAATTGATTTAACCCCCATGTTTAAACATTTTTGGAAGTCGTGTATTGTCTTGTCAAAGAATTATTTGTATGATTTGTATTTGATTTTTTAAAAGACCGAATTGACCTATTGAACTAAAGGCCGTGGTTTTGCTTTACAGTTGTTGCTATAGTGATTGCTATAATGTCAACAAAAAACCTGCATTTAACTTGGCAAATGCGAGCCTTATGAGTACCACCGTCTTTTGCTTTGCCGTGTTCTCTCGCTTCTTCTCGTATTCAACATGCTCGGTTATTTTCGCATGTGTAAGTAAAGAATTGTTGAACAAAGTTAATTAATCGATATTTACTTCTTGCAATGTACGTATGGTGTGCATATGCCTCGTTTCCCTTGTTTTCTCTATTTCTTTGTTGGCAATCTAACATGTAGGATTAATGGCTATGGATCTACTTTAACATTTTGTTAGTCCGTAGTTTCTTGAATCTCCTTCCATAAATTTTACTTGCAATTGGTAGGTGGATTTGTCGACAAACAGGCATATTTACAAAGAAAATTACAAAGAAAAATAAATATTTATGATGGAGTGGATGGATGGCCGTGGCATGATTCACAACAAGATGCTACGCATTCTCCTCCTTCCTATGCTCGCCCTCGGATACGTACTCTCCTTTCCTCCTCGTTTGGCTATGGAACACTAAATCAATACAATGATAATGTAACCCCTTTATTCCCTTGCAACCCGATATTTAACATATCTTTATAACCATTAGGATTAGGGCAGGAAGGTTTTCACATCCCAATTTCTTATTATGGTCGGGATTGTTACCTTTTAGAATCTTTCTCTATAGGTCAATAGACTTCTTCTTGATGTCTATTATGGATTTTCTTTGTTTGGAAATGCTTGCAGAGTAGTGAAAACAAAGTGTTCAGTCCGAAGAATGTCCTCCAAGACCTTGTGGAAGAATGTATCGGCACAGCTTCCTCAAGGTTGCCCCCCAATTAACGTTGAAGATAAGCCTAATTCTACAAGTGAGTAAGTTTGCCCATTTGCAGTGAAAGCTCACCACAACCTTGTGTAGGGTCGGCCTAAAAGCATAACAAAACATCGTATATATAGCATGATCTGCACTTCATTTGAGGGGAGAAGAATATGCGGACCTCTCTAAAGAAGTAACAACAGGGAAAGTGGATTCTCTCCGGCAGACATAAAGGTAAATAGCGTGGGTTTACAAGAAGACAACAATGCGTACTTAAGGGAAGAAAAGGATGCGGATTTCTCTCGAAAATGTCAACAATGATAAAGTGCGGATTTCAAGGTGATGAAATGTGGATTTCGTAAGGAACAAGTGCGGATCACAAAGGTTGGCATAAGTTGATTTCGCAGGTTAGAGAAGGCGCATTTCAAGAAGAAGCTGAGACAAGGAATTCAGAAGCAAGTTCAAGATCTGGTGATACTTTTTTATGCGGATACATCTCAAGATATAAATTCGATAAGAACATAAGTTTTATCTCCGAAACAAGGGATAAAGCCGATGTGCATGGAAAGGATGAGAAGGAAGATCTCAAGATAAACTTAGAGACCGAGTTCTTCAATGTTGATGCGGTGGCCGTTGCACATTGGCGAAGAAAGGAAGGATCAGATGGAGGAAGTCTTAGCTAAAAGGTTTTAAGGTCTTGGAGGCATTCATAGGTCAAGGGTTTGAGTTCCTTTGGTCATGGTACTTTGTCATTTGAAGATCTATAAGAAGAATTTCTTAG
Organism: Pinus albicaulis; assembly: GCA_034641835.2. NCBI lineage: Eukaryota > Viridiplantae > Streptophyta > Pinopsida > Pinales > Pinaceae > Pinus > Pinus albicaulis. The sequence goes on from CM076578.1 coordinate 528,770,088, forward strand.
GTTTTCCTCTCCAAGAGGGAGAGGTTTTTCTCTGGCTCAAAGAGCTCAACTTTTGTGTCTTTTGTATTTTGCAGTAATTGACTTGATGAAAGACTAACTAAGCTACAAGAGAAGACATACAACTCCAAGTAAATTCACAAGTAATTATCAAAAAGAGAATTTGAATTAATCTCAAGCCCTCCAAATTCTCAACATTAACTGCCAGAAGCACTAAAACAATTAACATTTGATGGATGTTATTTATTTGATCGGCATTGTTAAGGTTGTCTTGCATTCCTGGAATTATCCTTTCATTAGTTAAGAAGGGACATTTTGAATTCAAAATTTACAATTTTTTGGCCTCTTCTTTGCATAAAATTAAGAATTGCATAGAAACTTATTCGTGATTTACTCGTTCATACCTTTTCTTTGCTTTTGGCCAGACATGAAGGACCGTGTGGGATGATATTACTCAAGGGAAAGGTGTATATACAATTCCTAGGAATCATGTGTTTGCCGAAATTGTAACTCTTAATGCAAGTGAAAAAAGTGCAATTCCGACTAGCCGTCATGTCTCTAAATCGTTTTTGTGCAATTAATATTTCATATATAGTTGATGTAGCTACAGCTGGAAAATAACAAATAAAATGAAAAAACACTGCTTGGAATGGACAGGGATAGCGTGATCTCAAATTTTACTTTTAAACAACTAACTATTTGATAAAGTTGTGCCAAGATAAAGAAATCACCAGGAGTTTAATTAGTATTTTTTGAATTTTTTTTGGCATTGGTGACACCAAGGGCTCAAATACATATCTCCACTTATCGTGACGCATCACATCTATTTTCATGAGGTATCATGAGGCATGCACCATTTGACAGGTGCTACATGTGATCTTGGATCGGTCTTGGTGACCCGGAGATTTCTTCAAATTGCCTCCATAGTTCTAAAGCTCAAACACCGTTGGTGCTTGTCGGATGAATCTCCATGGCATTCGAGTGTACAAAGAAAAAGCCTATCATTCTAAAAGAGGCGATTTAAGTGGTTGCTTGTCTCAAGGAGTGGTGTTCATTGTTAACATAATAGGAATTTATATAAAGTCGTAAAATATAAATATATTAGAACATTCAAATTGCAAAGGCTTTTGATGCATTTTCTTAACGATCCACACATTTTGCACATGGATTCACCCAGGCTTTATGATTTAGCAACACCGCAAGTATTATCACGTTGATCTAATTTTCTTCGTGTATTTTACTAAGGACGTGAACAGAATTCTCATGTCCGTAATTGTGGATGCTCTGGGCCATTGTTCCATAATGTCGTTCATGAAATTATGGAAGCACAAGAATATTCCATAGAAGTATGTGCAAGGCTTTCATTTGAAAAAAGGTTCCATTGGATGTCTTCTTCATCTGCAGAAGGATTCATGAGAAGGAATACATCTTTTCAATTCAAACAGAGTGAGAACATGACAAAGAAGTGGCATGTCTACCTCACAAAGGATGTACGCATTCCTCTCGATGGCTACCTTTATCCAACACGAAAGTATCTTGGCAGATGCCATAATTGACTCCTACTAAAATGTCGGCTAAATAACAATAATATATCAACAATAAAATCAATTCAATTTTCTATGTTAGAAATCATTTTAATATTGAAACACTGAGGTCACAAATAAGTGTTGATGTATTAGACAATCTCATTAGCTCCGTAATCCACAAAATTGTGTCCGGTCTACCGATCTTTCAACACTTATCTTTGTTACATAAAGGTTGACATTGGCCACCACATGGTTGGTAGAGTATTCTCTCCGTAAGTAGTTTCTCGTCTTCTACAACAAGCCTATCCTTCTATTTTGTTAATGTAGGTAATATTTAAAGCGATGTATTGCGTGTTTCAGTTTTTGAACTGAAAGACCGTTTACTGGGTTTATAAAACTTTATATTTATTAAACTCTCCGTATGGGACCGATCAAGATTCATTTTATAGGTTTGCAATTTGATGGGTCACCTATTGTAATTACATAAGTACAACTTCAAGTAGTAGGAATACATAATAAAAGGGATGAGATTGAGATGGCTTCCTTGGTAGAACTACTTATCATTATTGCCTCAAATACAACATTCATTTTCAATACAAGCATGAAACACAAGATTGATTTTGACTATCATCGTCCAAAATATAACATCCATTATTTTGATGATCACTATGCAAAATATAACATCCATTATTTGATGATCACTATAAAAATATAACATCCATTTTAATTCATTTTAGTATTCGAAAAATAATGGTTTTCGACCCCTAAGCATAAAATGTGGTAATCTCCATTAACTTCCAAGGTAAAGGGAAAATGATATAATCGCAGGGCCTCTTTGCAGGTATTAGCGATCATAATTTCCCAAGGTTAATTGGTTCCAAGTCATCAATGCTGCACCATTCAATGCATCGAGTTGACTTCTAAGGACCCTCTCAAGTGGAGCTAACTATACAACAACATCTACAACAAAAGGAATGAAAACCAAAGATCCGATGAAGTAGGCAACCATCCCGAGATTGGAGTAAATTCCCCGATGAATTATTTGCATCAATGTAGATCCCAACTGTCTGGGAGAGAACACACCCACTTGACAAATTCTCAATACTCGTGATACTCAAGAAAATATGTAGTAATCGCAAAACCGCCAATCATTCTACTATAAAGCTACATCACACCAAAACAATGTCTCATAGTCCATGGACAAGAAGTCGCTTGATGGGTAAATTCCTCGGGGAACAAATAGAAATAAAAGCCTTTTGAAAGTCTATAGAGCAACAAAAGAAACCTCTCTTCGAGGATGTCTCTCTCGTTCAGTCTCATCTATAAATTATAATATCACAGTAAATATGCAATCCAATTTCATTGTCTCTCTTGAACTAAGACTGCCCTCGCCTTTCCAATCTTCCCCTCAAGAGTCCAAACAATTCAAAAGTCAAAGATGAAAGGTCGTTATCCACCTTAGCCAAACATTTTTATCGTTGATGCATCCCATGTTCATATTTAGTGCGATTATTCTCACAATAGTCACACCGTATTCAAGTAAAGTAACAAGAAAGACACCGAGCATTAAAAAAATCAAGAAATCGTTTCTTTTTTATAATTGGAAATGTTCTTTTTATTATTGTCTTAAATGTACGTAGTTGCTCAATAAAATAATAGAACCATAATCGGCAAGCCACAGCTAGTCTCGACCAAACACGTACAGTAGAAAATGTTGAGAAATTCTAGAGGGCGTAGGGGTTAGGATGATTTCTCTTTTTAATGATAAATCGGCCAGGCTTCTTCCCCCGATGCCAGGAGTTCCTCTTCAATCCCTACCAAGCAAAGGTCCATTATTCTTGTTGAGAGCTTCTATGGTAGAACGGCGGCTAAAAATGCATATCTTTACTATCTTCTTGATCCTTTCCACCTTTTATTTCAATTCTGAGTAGCTATCATATCCTCGACCTGCCACTTTAAATTTATTATTTCTTTGAAAACAGATTTCCCAACAACTTCGGTATTCTTCGTGTTAATGAGAAGATTAAGGGTGTCCAAAATCCTCTACACCAAATATCTCTCTTTCCCCATCGCTCCTATGTTATTTTATTTTCACTCTTAAAGGAGAAGGGTCAATAGTCATAAATCGTTTGATGGGTTTTGTTACACACCCAAGTGGGTAACCCCTAGGAGAAACATTTTGTCCTATGGATGGATCACCGATTGAACAAAATTATGATCATTTTTGTCAGCTCCTTGTTCCTATGCTTCACCTTGGTGGTTTTTACTTTCACTCCCTATTCAGTGTGATCTTCCCCGAGGCCTTTCTTCGATCTATTTTTTGTCAAACAAAATAATGTACGTCTAAAATTTCTCAAGTTTGCGCATTTTGTGTCGGCCTCTGCATTCAAATTTAGCTCTTTTTGCTCTGCTTTGTTTCCAATATACTTCCAAATTTGATGAGTTTTAGTTTTGGATATAAATTTTATGGGTTTTGGATTTGAGATCGAGTTCATCCTAAGATATGCGATTGGGATTTTTCTTTGTTTTTGAATTCTCACATTCAAGTTGTCTCGTTGTTCAGCGAAAGCAACACTCGTGGGACCTCATAGTTGGTGGGTGGGATGTTTCATATCACGTAGTTTGTGTTGAGTGCACAGTGGAAGCTATTCAACTCTAATTGGACAAGAACAAAAAGTTTTCTTCATCCGATGAGTCACTCCAGAATCTCTTCTCCAAGGCATCGAGGGCAGAAGGTAGTTCTACACAGACAACCTCTCTTCAAACAAGAAGAAGGCTGCTCATAGATACATGGTAAAAGAACATAGTCGAGGAGTTTGACCCTCGTTAGTGATATTAGATGTACTTAGAAAGTTTTCTTACATTCAACAATCGAAATGTTAGTAGTTAAGAATGTGCCATCATGTTGGAGAAGCAAGTTTGTCTTTGGAAGTTGGAAATTTTATCTACATATGTGCTACTATATAAAAGTTGGTTATTACAATAATAGTTGGTTGTGTTTCCGCAGCGCATCATCACTGTAATCTCCACAACTTTTCATGTTTGTGATTGATAAAAGAAGATATACATGTAGTAAAGCAAGTATAAATAAAATTTACAAATATTGACCACCCCAAGGATAGTTAAATTTTTATTTATTGTTTACCCCATACACAAATCTATAGAAATAATATTTTTAGTTCGAAAATTGAATATTGTATTAAATTCCTCATCAATAAAAATTTTCTTCAAGGAATGGTCTACATTCGTGGTATACTTCATCTAAAATGAAATCACTTCATGTTCCATATAGGCTCCATTATTTTATATATTACTACGTTAAACCGACTTTACTCCTTGACTCGGCATTGCATTCAACATCGTGCACAAGTATGTTTTAAATGGATCAATCAAAAGTATGATTTTACTTCATATTTGATAATGCAAGTTGAATACGTCATACAATACATAGGAGCACGGCTATGAAGTTCAATATGAAATAATCTATTGATTGCTACTATTACTATTATATAAGGGGTGCCTCTTCTGGCCATTTATTAGCTATGTGAAGAAGGCTTTTGTAGAATTTTTATTACTATAAGATTAAGGTATAGCCGAGTTGCTGATAACCAAGTAGAATTTGGTAGGAAGTTTGGAGTATGTGTTTCTATAATGATCTTGTCTTCTCTTCATTGATGACTCTTCAGAATGTAAGTTTTGACCTAAGCCATTACATTATCAATGTGTCAAGGCTCAAAAACTCGACCTATATGCCAACTACTTCTTATGATCATTCCTAGGAACATGAATCCTAATTTTTGCAGGTTTAAAATTTATCACAAGTTTTCTCTATTGTGGTCAAATTTGTGGAGGTTATTTCAAAATTTATTTAAGGTACCATGGATCTAAATTTTATGAACTTCTCAACACTAACAAACTTTGGTGCAAATTGTTGATAAATTCTCACTTGGTTAGTAGTTATAGATGTTACCAAAAATTTTGTGTGCATGCATGAGATTTGATGCAAAAAGGCACAATGTTGTGTAGCATTAGTGTGATAACATGGGATAGTGCAAAGCATAGTTTTGAAGATTATTCTAAGTTGACTCGTACCTAATCAACTCGCCAAGTTTGGATTTTTGGTTGAATGTATTAATTGTTGGTTCAATGGATAGAAGATCTTGCGCACAAATACCAAAGGGAAAAATGGAGCCCATCATGCGGTACCTTTGTAATTCTCCACTGATCGCTACCTTCCATGCTTCCTCAAACTCCTCTCCAACCTCAATATCGTTGCCAGTAGCAAGATGAGCAAATAACATCACGCTTAGCAAACTAGAAAGAACACGTTTCAAACTACACGAGAACTATCATGAGTAACTATGTGCTAAGTGCTTGGTCTCCTTTGGTTCTCTTTCCTTCTACTCCTAGTTCAACTACCATATCTTCATTGGAACCAACACTCCGAACTCCACTAGACAATGATTCACCATTTTGTACCGGGTGATTCGCCATGATTTTACAAGACAATATAATCTCGTGAGAGATTCGCCAAAAATTATATATACATATTATATTATTAATAAAAATCGCCTTCCATTTTTCCTATGTATCATGGGGATTCGCCTATTTATTATATATATAAATTTAGGGGGGTTCTTAAAATTTTCCCTCGGAGTACAACCATTCCATCCACAAACAGATGGCCAAATAGAGGCAGTGAACAGAACAAGGATACATCTTATTCGTGAGTATTTCAACAAGCATCCTAAGTTTTGGGATGAACATTTGCACTATATTCAACATGCTTACAACCAGGCCAAGCATTCATTGACTCAAACATCTCCATTTGAGGCATGCATGGAATACTTTCCAAAATCTCCTTTAGATTTTATCTTTGGGGAAGATGTTGCTATTGATGGTCATAGTGACATAGAAAAAGCCAAAATATTCATTGAACAAGTTCAATTGGTACATCAAACAGTTCAAGAGAAGTTGGAGAAGAGTCAAGTCCAGTACAAGGCAAGAAATGATAAGCGTCGTGTAGATAACAGTTTCCAAGTTGGTGATGAAGTTTGTATTCACATTAGCAAAAAGAAACTCCAAGGAGAAGGTAAAATTTGAAACCAATTTGATATGGTCCATTCATAATTCTAGAAAAGATTGGCAATAATGCCTTCAAGTTGGATTTTCCTTCATATATGAAAATTTATGCAGTTGTTAATGTTGAGAATTTAAGATTTTATGAACCTCCTATCACTACTACATTTGGCGGAAATTCCAACACTTGGTTCTGACGCTTTTGACCAAATGTTGGAAATTTCCCCAAATTTTTTCCATCCCGCCCGAAATTGTCGCTATACCAACGTTTATAGAAAAGTGTCGCAATACCGACACTTAGACAAAGTGTTGCAATTGTGACGTTTGGAGGAAGACGTCGCAATTGCGACACTGTGGCCCAAAGCGTTGCTATTACGACGGCTGCCTCCAAACGTCGCAAGTACGACACAACGTCTAAGTGTCGCAATTGCGACGTTTGGAGGCAGTCGTCGCAGTAGCGACGCTTTGTCCGCCATCGATATAACAACACTTATATGCGCGCTACATAAAAATGATTTTATTGTTTCGTATCCATCGCAATAGCTACATTAACGTCTGATATCACGCGCGCATTCGCCCTCCGCTCTTGCAGAACAGCATTCGCCCTCAGCATTCACCCTCAGCTCTTGCAGAACAACATTTTCCCTCAACATTCGCCCTCAGCTCTTGCAGAATAGCATTCGCCCTTAGCTCTTGCAGAACAGCATTCGCCCTCAGCTCTTGCAAAATGGTAATTTCTTACTGTAGGCCCTTCCTCCTATAGTAGGGTTGACTCTATTTGGGTTTTTTTGGTCAATTCCATTGGATTGTGTTAGGCTGTAGGGTTCTCTCTAGATGTCAAGAATCAAGATTCAATACCCTCTATTATCTTCATCACCCAATACAAGATTTAAATTTTTCCCAAAGAAACGCTTATTAATTTGGCGGCCATTATTTCTCCCTGCTTTAAAAACCCTACATTTAAATGAAAACAAGCATTGCATTTCAACTACAAAAATCTATTAGTGTTCAAATGTACATGTGTGCATCACTTGTGTAGGCTATTCCTTTTCCACTTTCACATTATCCAAGAATGTGTGCATTATAGTTCATATTTTTTGTGATTTAGATTATCTTGAAAAAGGAAAGGTAAATTATTTCCCATGGAAAAAGAAGGTTTTCCCTTTTTATAGGTTGTTTGGACTTACGTGGAAAAATTTTATGGTATGCCTTTCATATTATGTAGTTTAAATTTGAATTAACAGATTATTCTACATGAAAATATAATTACCTATGTGATGTCCTTCATCACTAATTAAAATTATAGGGTTTCAATTTCCTAATCTCTAACTCATTTGATGCTAAATTCTAGGTTCTCATTGGTGGATCACTCTTCCATTGATTTCCTTTCCCTCTGGATCTTGTCATACTTTAAAAGTCATCAATGATACATATATTATTTCGGGTATCCCAAAAGGCTTTATAGTAGAACATATTGTGAAGTTTTTTTGACACTTGAGGATTCTTTTTAGAACTGCAACGCGGTCTATGCTATCGAGTTATATACCAAGCAACTTGTCCTTAATAACCACACTATGAGGTAGGTTCAACCAGTTTGAACTTGTTGGGATATAGCATATGAAGTTGTGTGATGAGTCCATATCACAGGTCTATTATGGTGACAAAAGTGAAGACACGTAATGATAGTTATTATGTTAACATTACTAGAAACATTTTCGAAACTATCCATGCTATCAAGATGTCAAAATTCCAGGCATTAGGTGTCAATACTCGTAGCTAATATATAATAATAATAATATAAAAAAATCACAACTTTATTCTTGAAATATGATTGTTACACATTGGTAAACTAGTTCATGAGTTACTATCACCCAAAGATTGCAAAACAAACTTAAAATATAAATTAAACCAACATGAGAATCCAACTAAGGGTTTCTCGACAAAATCATGCCATAACCTGGCATTTTGAAACCCAAATTTGAATCCATCATAAGTAATACAATGCAAGCTCAGATGGATTTTCAATGCATGTTTGCATGCTACACTTATTCTCTGTCTAGATATCATTTTTTAAATGGAACCATTAGTCAAGCCCACAGTCCTTTTTATGTGAAAAATTTCAGCTCTATTTGAGCTCTTTTTTGCTCCACCACCTCCATAAACATATACAAACATATATCATGATCTTGGAATTCCATTACATATGTATGTGCCAATGTTCCATAATCATGCCCCATCATCAATTTAAGAAATTTCCATTGAATATCAAATTATGGAGGGGGGAACTTTTTGCTGCAACATTTGGCTCAAAATCAGGGACCATCTTCGTATGAGGTGAATGAGAACTATAGATATTTGAAGAAGTATATTAGTGCCTTTTCCTCTGGCCATGGAGTCATATACAGTCATCCATCACAAAAATTTGTCTTTGTTCATTCTCACCTTGAAAGATGCAAAAATTCATGCCCTAATTGAAATGACACTAAATTTGAAAGATATAATAAAAATGCAAGCTAGAAGTGCCCTATTAATACAAAGGGAAAACCTTCCTACCTACCCTAACTGAGATAAATTTTGATTGAATAGGAAACATGATATTTCCAATGGAGTTGATCCAACAACTTGTTAAATATATGGGACTAAATCATGCATTTGATTTCCAGGGAAACATGCGCATGAAGAGAAAAAGTGCAGAATTAATGGAAAATCCATACATGCCACTTATAAAAACTACACCGAAAGGTCAAAAAATACTTAAGGCCTTTTAAACTTAATTTGAATCCAAAAAAGACAAAACAGGATTAGTGAAAACACGAGAGTGGTGTGGGTGAACAACATAAATAAAAAGTGAAGATACCTTTCCCCAAGATGCCTTTGTCACCGTTGTATGAAAACATGTTTTCCTTTCCCTTTATACATCCAAGTGAATGCATTATAGGTATGGTGTTTTCCCAGAATAGGAGAAGCCTACTTAAATATATCATTCATGGAGTGAATGTTTCCTTGACCCAAAACCTCATAGAAACTTATCACTGAATTTGATGTTGGGATGGGATTGTAAAGATAACAACCTCTTCATTCCTCTTGAAGATTGACACCAATTATCAACAATGAATCAAACTGTAATTTGATCTTCCCCCTTTTACATTACCCTATATTAGTGTCATAAAAAACAAATATATCAAGATGAAAATCAACACCCTCCTTTTCCAAAGTTGGGTAAAGGTCAATGAGAACCTTAGTCACAAGTTACAACTTCCAGGAGATTTCCAAAATAATTTTCAGTCAATTGTTGCATCATGAACAACATGATTTTCTCATAATTCAACATGAGACATGTTTTCCTTTCACTTCCAACAAAGTTCCATTTCTACCCGAAACTCCTATGAAACAGGAACCAAATAAAGGCCATGTCCTCAGTGGACATCATTTGGCTTTGAAAATGGCCATTGCACCGTGTTGTTTCTTATATTACATCACGATAGTTTCTTAGGTCATTTCTTGTTTCTTGAGATGAAAAACAACCAAAGAAATTGTGAAGATCGTGGGAGGCTTAGTTGACTTAGTTGAAAAAGTCACTGTTGACTTAGTTGCTACTCTTTCAGATCGTGGGAGGCTTGTTCCAAGTTCATGCGACTCCAATAAATTGTTCTTGAAACGAAGAGGAGCTTATTCAGGTATGTTTTGACATTTTCAACATATGTTCTAACATTATCATAAGAATGCATCTTAGAGTAAAAAATACTACATCAATTGCTTGTATTTATTGTATAGATAATGATGGATTTTGATTGACTTGGCAGTGCAGGTACAAATCCTCTTGCATCATGAGCAATACAACTTGTCAACTAGGGTCATGTCCAGGATATTTTTGCTTGTGCGCTTGACTAGGTTCGTAATGTCCACATTTTTAAGTTCCTTTACGCTTCATAATTCAATATTACTTAATCATGATTATTATTCAGGTTTTTTTGTATGTGTTTTTTCATCTATTTGATTGTGCTAACCCCATGTTTCATGTTTTTCACTATGATTTCTCCCATTACCACCTCAGATGAATCCGACTTTATTGTTACATAGGTTACTTTATTGTTACTATGATTTCTCCATTTACGATTTCATAGGTTACGTCATGTAAAGTTGTCAATCTCGTGCTGGTGATGAGCTTAGTTCTCCATTTGGGGCTTTTCTCAGGATATTTTCTCCTCATGTCATTCCCTGCATCACCGTTGTTTGAGCATGCCAATTGTCTACCACTTGCACCAATTGGCATGTCAATCTCTCGAGTGGTGCCACATTTCACCTATTTTCAAATGAGAGTTTAGGTTTCTCTAACATAGCTTCGTAAACTGATTCGCGTTCTATTGAATATCGTCACATAATACTCATGGTTTGGATTGATGAGCATGTTCAATTTATTGGTTGATTCATAAGAACTACCCATATAGTCATCTTGAGATATTTCAAAAGTTTTCTCGGTTTCCTTTTTTCACCATTTCTAGTGGGTGGGGATGGTGTGGGGTGATCCATCAATACCGGTGCCTTTGTGGTAGGGAATTTATTTTTGGGGATATAAAGGAGAATTTGATGTAGATATCCCATTGGATGCATTCATAGATGGGCACGCAGAGGTCAAGAATTTAAATTAAAATATGCAACCTCTAGCATGGCAACCTCAAGGTCATGAGAGACACCTGTTAAAGATTGTTTTGTGGGTCATTTTAATATAGTCATGATTTCTTTCTATTATCTTAATGCAACAGATAGTCCGGTCTTCATTAAAATGAGGATTGTAGTTGTATTTCTCTTTGGTTGTTTTCTCTCTTGGACGTTCCGTGTTGCCAAAAGTTGCGATAGTTGTTTAGTTTGCCCGTTACAACTTAAAAGTGGTTTTTAGCAATGGGAGTCATGTTTTTTAAGGTTCATAATAATATGAAGATCTTGTAATTCTATATTCAAGATAAGAGAAGATGGCCTCTACTTTGCGTATGACAACAATTGCTACATCTACCTCATTGGGTAACAATGGAAAGGGGAAGAAGTTGGATGCAATGTTTGATAATCATGGCAGCATAATTGTCTTCTTTCTCGCTTTTTCTACCCATTTCCTTTAATTGGTTTTGTTAAAAGAGGGACTCGAGATTACGCGACGAGAGAAGGTAATAATACAAGAGCTATGGAAAAGGAGTTGTACTTCAACAAGGATGGTTTTGGTTGACAAAAAAATTGCAGTCGAGAAAAATTATGTTTAAAGGAAGGTCACCTCGCACGTGAAACTTCAACGTTTATGATCTTTCCTTGTCCACTTATATTCGATTTTAATGTGTTATTTTAATTTTTCATGGAGGGTTGTTTTGGCATATGGTCCGGGCATTCAATTGCACACTTACTCAGCACATAATTTGTTCTGCAAAGCGGTGTGAACAAACTTGCCGATCTTGTTGGAGTCACCCTTCGGGCGAAAGGAAAATGTTGTCTTGGAGAGCAAGCATGGTTCTCCAAAATAGTTAATGATGGTGTGACAAAGAGTTTAAAGGAGGCACACTAGCAGACGTGCCTGTTTTCTTTAACGTTGTATTAGTTCTCTCTTAAAATGTCTTAGATTTGGTAGGCATAATTTTGAAAACTCAAAGGTGAAAGGAACATATTTGTTACCCAATGAAGATACTTGGCCTATGGACTAGCCACATTAGAGTAATGCATAAAGCTTTTCACAACAATAAAAGGAAAGGGTTATGTATCGAGTCAAATTTTATTGTTATTGACAAAGTGTATTGAAATGTATCTCAATGCTATGGTTTTGGCCTTTATTGGTTGAATTAGAGGACCCAATGGAAAATATTGGGGCCAAGTTGTGGCAAGTCAAGGCAAAGAAAAAAATGATTTAGTTAGGATGGAAATCCACAACATTCAATGCACATGTTGGAATATTGAAAATTTTAACAATGAATGGAGAATAAATTTCTCTTTAACACAGAGAAAATGTACCCTTTTGACAGAGAAAGAGTTTCAACACTTTTTGAAAAAAAAACTTCTATTCCCTTCAATAACTAAAAAAAAACTATTACACTTCTTCCTCACCGAGAGGATTACAAAATTATGATTACACAAAACGCAATGCATAAAACCAACTCACCGTCCGTTCAAAACATACTGCCTCTAAACACTGCCTGTCACTTTCGTACCGCTCGTGCATACACACTTAAAAAGTTACACCTGGGCCTTTTCACTTTTACACACCGCCGTGTAAATAAAAAATTTACGCATCGTTCATAAAAAAACTACCAAGCTTTTTTGTCCTTTTTATTTTTATATGCCGTAACATATAAAACATATTATAATAAACCCTCTTAAAAAAAAAAATTAAAACTAAATTCTATGGCCCACCTTCATTTCGCATATGATATATATATAACATATGTTTAAAACATATGTATATATTAAAGCATACATACCAAATTATCAAAACAATAAAGAACCCTTCATTGACTTCAAAAGTCTAAATAGATTGAATTTCAAACCAAATTCGCGTTCCAAAATGTGGGATGTCGACGTCGCCTAATTTGTAACGCGACCTCAATCCAATGTACAAGTATAAAAAATTCGGTCCCGCTGTGTTTTCGCATTCCCTTCAATTTCATGCGATCCAATATTAATGTCTACGTGCCTCTTGAATTTACAAACTCTGGGTAAATTTCTGTTTTTTTACCGTTGGTGAATTGCGTTAATGTTGGTTGTTGTGTTTAAATACAACTTTGCACAAATATGGTCGCGGCCGTTCATAAAAACTTGGTGAATTTTAAATGTCAACAACTGGATGGCGTGCAAGGAACCTCCAAAAAAAATGTTGTCACGTACTGTCCTTCACGTGCTAGCCAGTTAAAATTCGACAACACAGTATGGCTTAATAAGAGGTGTAAAGGTAACTTTTTGTCGATAGTAATCGATTAAGATCATCTATCTACTTTTGTAGGGTCTTCCTGCTTTTAGTTTTGGGTTGGGCTTATTGAGTCTAAGCTAGTTTTTGAGTGAAAAATTAAGTACTGTGTATTAAAAAATTTTGGCTTTTTTGTTAAAATTTATGAGTTTGTTAGGAAATACAAAACTCGACAATGGTCAGACCTTAAATTGTGGAAAATAATTTGAAATGAAACCTTTTTGTTTAGGTTGTTGCAAAGCAGTGCAAACCCTGTCGAAATTACTAGGGGCATTGACAAGACAATAAAGGCCCTTGTTTCGGAACTCAAAATTTTGTCAAAGGAGGTAAACGCTTGCCTTTTTAGTAGGTCAGTTTCTTCCTTTTTGCCGATGTCTATGTATCTAATTGAATTAGTTGCCTAAGGTATTTTTGGTTGCAAACTCCTTTTCATTTTTCATACAATATTGGCCTTGTGGAATACATTTGATTGTGTGGTTTTGCTAGATCTACACACATTTGTAGTTGTTTAGTCTTTATGGTCGAGGTGCACTTTATTATGGAAATAGTTGATGCAATATTGTCATTTAATCTCCACCGTGTGGTAGCACGGCTGGAGAAGTCATGAAACATTTGGTATTCAATGACACTTGATCCTATACAAGATCATGCACTTGACTTCAAAAAATTAATATTCAAAGGTGCCGACAATTTTTGCAAAATTTCAAATATTATGTTGTTTAACCATTATCTTTTCATGTATCGGATACCGAAAATGAGAAAAAGACTTTGAAAGGAAACCAACTAGTGAATAATTTCCAAATAAACAACCACTTCCAAGACATGATTTAGAAGCAGAACATATGTACTTATGAAGCATATGTACTCAAGATTGCTTTTCTAAATAGAAAAGGTAGATAACCTTAAAAACATTTGTTAACTATTTTTGTTTTGACCATTTGATTGTGTTTGATATGTAGAACTCATGGCAGCTAGTGTTTCTCCACTCATATTAAATAATTATTTCCAAAATTTTCTTGTTACTATTACTTTAGGAAAACCATGAAGACTATGAATTTCTTTCATGGACACTTCTACCACTTGGCTTGTTGTTTATGTAGTTTGAGCTCTACAAAAAAAATCTACAAAATTTGTCTAGATAAATGACCAAAAAAATGTAATACTTACCTTTACATTTCAGTAACCCTATAATAAAGTCTATTGATATATCTTATAGTCTTTGAATATGTATGTGGAATGGTTGAAGTAACCCTAGAGATTTTATTATCTCTCTTTTATTTATTATGCAAACCTGACCTTCTCTTACAAAATTTTGAATATCTTTCTTCATTCCTTCCAAAAATATATTTTTTGATCCTTTGAGATGTTTTAAGGAACCCTACATCCTACCATCAGAGAGACATGGGACTCCCTTAATATTTTTTAATTCAAATATGCTTGTGTGCATAAAAATATTCTACATTTGCACTTATATCTCTCTTTCACTCCCAATGCTCCATAGAGTTCATCCCATCCTTTATAAATTTTAGTTTTTGTTTAGTACTATTGTCATTTTTCTATTATTGCAAGCTTATTCTAGCCACCTAGGAATAGAAAATGTAATTTGATATAAATTTGAGGCCTCTTCTATTTTAGAAAGAGCATCATGTACTAAATTTTCCTTACCCTTTTTGCAGATTATCTCAAAACTAAAACTTTGCATTTTTTCTCCTCATTTTTGTTAATATTCCAATGAAATCCATAGCTTCAAAAAATACTTTATGCTATCATGGTATATCTTGACTTTAAAGTACCTCCCAATGATATACTATCTCCATTTTTTATTGCATGTAATATTGCTTCCATTTATTTTTCATACGTAGATTTCACCAAATATTTTCTTTGAATTCCTTGCTTTTAAAAGCCAATGATATCCCTTATTGTATTAATGTTACGTAAATTCCTTGTCCTAGTGCCTCACACTCTACTATGAATGTTTTACCAAAAGTAGGTGCAACCGATGTTGGTGTAGAAGACATGGCATCCATTAAAAGAGAGAATGCCAAAGTAGCCTCATCATTCCATATAAATGATATTTTCTTCAAGAGATATGTGGGTGGACTTGAAATGCATGCATAATTCTTAACAAATGATCAATAATATCATGTAAGTCTAAAAAATCTTCTAAGAACCTTGATTTTCTTAGGAATAGGTCATTTTGTAATAGCTTGCATCTTTTGAGGCTCCAACTTCACTCCTTCCTTTCAAACAATATGAACCAAATACTCGAATTCTTATTTCCCAAAAGCACATTTGGATATTTTTACATAAAAATGATTGTTCTCAATAATTTATATAACTTTTCCACATGTTTAGTGTGGTATTCCCATGATTTATTATAAATATGTGTATTATCAAAGAAAACCAACACGAATTTTATAAGATGGGATCAAACAAAATTTTTCTTAAGTCGAGCCCGCCGAAGTCCAAACGGAAATAAACCATAATTCAAACCAAATTCGCATTCCAAAATAGCCTACTGACGTCGGCCAATTTTGTGATGCGAAAACCAAATGAATTCCGCCCTAATATTTTTCGGGTCCAAAGTTGGGCTGGCGTACGGAGGGAGAGTTGTGACGCGAATTTCTTATCAAATTCGCCCTAATCTTTTTCGGGTCTATATTTCCACTGCGTGTGCGGCCCAAACAAAGATCCACTCCAATCAATTTCTGCCACGTGTCCTCAATAAAAACTTGCCCTACTCCCAGCTGCGGGTGCATTCGATGGAATTTAAGGCGATGGGACATGGATGTGGCGATTTCATATCAATCGCATTAATATTTAATGCTGTTCAATTAAGTTCCAAGGTTTTCTTATCAAATCGCATTAAATTTTAACACTATTCAAGATCGGACCTCCACTCCCATTAGCGATTCTGCATGCTCCAATATGATCCAGCCTTCGGCTCTCATTAATGATCAGAGATTAATTATGACGAGCGTCCTTTGATTGCATTGCATTGATAAAATGGCATTTCTCTATGGTTTTTCAGACGAGCCGGTTGCTGGGTTACACTGCCTGCTCACTGTGACGAGAAGGAGAAGTGGCCAGCTGAACTACTGCGTAGACCTTGCTACATATCTTCATTTCTCTCGATTTGGTCCTTGTCTGTCTTCCTCTGTTTCTTGGAATTTTGCTTCTCCGTCTCCTCTTATGCCCACTACTAGTGAGACTGCACCCATGCCTCGCGTGTGTCAAAGGATGTGTTGCCGCAAGGGGAGCACTAGAGGTCAACTCCTGCGCGCTCCCTCCAGCCCCTCAACCGAGTTGTCTTCCGGCCAGTCCAGTGACTATGCAGGTCGCTATCCAAATACTACGAGTGGGCGGGGTCGGGTTGTAGGATCTGGCCATCGTATGGATTCCCCTGCTCCTCGTTTCCCCACTGCTAGTTCACCTTCTCCCACGACGCACACTGCGCAATTTTCCTTTAATTGCTCTCTCAATCGCCCATGAATTACAGCTTCAGTCACTGTGGTTTTCCGCGAGGAGGCCCAAACAGAGGAAGAATGCACTCGTCCAGCGGGTCTAAGCTCGGAAAAAGCCGGCCAGCATTCGGGCCTTCAGGAGGGGAGCCGTGGCATGAATGTGGAGGTAGCACCTAGCGATCTTGGACCTTCCGAAGGATGGTGCCGAATCGTCGAGGAGCCGGAGGAGTAGTTTGGTTAATTTGTTTTTCTTGCTTCGCGGCCCACTTAATTGGGCTACTTTTAGATTATTTTACTGTGCTGGACCTTTGTAATATTTTTGAATTCTATAAATTAAACGTTCAAGACTGGTTTCCCTGTATGAGGGCAGTCTTCTTAATTTTTTGATTTTTTGATGACAAATTTGCCATGAGTCTGGGCAATGATTTTGACTTCAGTGTAATTTTATTCCCACTGTTAATAGATTAACTTTACTTAGAAAAAAAAATGTTGCCTTGTTTCTATTTTAAACCTGTTTTTTGAAATACAGAGCCATGTTTATATGGTCTACATATTATACTCTTTCTCTGTATATCTACAGGAACCTTTTTGCTATGAACAGGGTGGATGCTGCAGCAGGCTACTAATGGAAACAAGCGAGCCTGAACCTTACATCTTGGATGCAACATATGGTTACCAATTTTGGAATCAAGCGAGCCTAATCTTACAAGCGAGCCTGGGTTTCTGCAGATGATTATCACACTCCTCACATGATTAGTGTTTTTCTCTGTTCAAGGATTTTGGGTACTTTAATTTGTATTTGGAACAATGGACGTCGGTACTCTATCTGTTGTTTTACTATTCTACATACTGCTATTTCACTTTCTTATAGATGCCTCGGGCATATTTGGATGCTTTCTCAGATTTGTCGGTAATCTCCATGTGGACCGTTACTGGGTTTTATATCAAGTCCCTGTATGTGACATGGGGTATTTTTCTATCACTGTCTGGGGTGGGACTTCCACTTTTCTGGATGGATATTTGGGTTCCAATCTTCAGATGTGAAAATGTAATGACTTCATGGACTGTTTTACTTCATATAATATATTCAAAACAACATTTTTTCTCTTGTGAAAAAAATGATTAATGTTTATCACCCTGCCTTCAAAACTAGCGATGCTGGTTTATTGATATGGTCTGATGGTATTTTTATATTTTGGACATATCACACTCCTCACATGATTAGCGTTTTTCTCTGTTCAAGGATTTTGGGTACTTTAATTTGTATTTGGAACAATGGACGTCGGTACTCTATCTGTTGCTTTACTATTCTACATACTGCTATTTCACTTTCTTACAGATGCCTCGAGCATATTTGGATGCTTTCTCAGATTTGTCGATAATCTCCATGTGGACCGTTACTGGGTTTTATATCATGTCCCTGTATGTGACATGGGGTATTTTTCTATCATTGTCTGGGGTGGGACTTCCACTTTCTGGATGGATATTTGGGTTCCAATCTTCAGATGTGAAAATGTAATGACTTCATGGACTGTTTTACTTCATATAATATATTCAAAACAACGTTTTTTCTCTTGTGAAAAAAAAATGATTAATGTTTATCCCTCTGCCTTCAAAACTGGTGATGCTGGTCTATGTTGCTAGTTTATTAATATGGTCTCATGGTCTTTTTATATTTTGGACATATCACACTCCTCACATGATTAGCGTTTTTCTCTATTCAAGGATTTTGGGTACTTTAATTTGTATTTGGAACTATGGACATCGGTACTCTATCTGTTGTTTTACTATTCTACATACTCTATTTCACTTTCTTATAGATGCCTCGGGCATATTTGGATGCTTTCTCAGATTTGTCGATAATCTCCATGTGGACCGTTACTGGGTTTTATATCATGTCCCTGTATGTGACATGGGGTTTTTTTCTATCATTGTCTGGGGTGGGACTTCCACTTTTCTGGATGGATATTTGGGTTCTAATCTTCAGATGTGAAAATGTAATGACTTCATGGACTGTTTTACTTCATATAATATATTCAAAACAACGTTTTTTCTCTTGTGAAAAAAAAATGATTAATATTTATCACTCTGCCTTCAAAACTAGCGATGCTGGTCTATGTTGCTGGTTTATTGATATGGTCTGATGGTCTTTTTATATTTTGGACATATCACACTCCTCACATGATTAGCGTTTTTCTCTGTTCAAGGATTTTGTGTACTTTAATTTGTATTTGGAACAATGGACGTCGGTACTCTATCTGTTGCTTTACTATTCTACATACTGCTATTTCACTTTCTTATAGATGCCTCGGGCATATTTGGATGCTTTCTCAGATTGTCGATAATCTCCATGTGGACCGTTACTGGGTTTTATATCATGTCCCTGTATGTGACATGGGGTATTTTTCTATAATTGTCTGGGGTGGGACTTCCACTTTTCTGGATGGATATTTGGGTTCCAATCTTCAGATGTGAAAATGTAATGACTTCATGGATTGTTTTACTTCATATAATATATTCAAAACAACATTTTTCCTCTTTTAAAGTTTCATTTTTTTTTTTTTAAATTGAACCTGCCGTCGCTATACCGACGCCTTGTAAGAGTCAGAATTGCGACAGATTAGAAACGTCGGAAGAGCGACTGTATAAAAACGTCAGACGAGCGAAGTTCAAAATGTCGGACCACATTTCGTCAGAATTGCAACCGTTTACAAACGTCAGAAGAGCGACGTCCAAAACTTCGGACCACATTTCGTCAGAATTGTGACAGTTTACAACCATCGGAAGAGAGACGTCCAAAACGTCGGACCACATTGCGTCGGAATTGTGACAGTTTACAAACGTCGGAAGAGCGACGTTCAAAATGTCGGACCACATTTCGTCATAATTGTGACAGTTTACAAACGTCGGAAGAGCGACGTTCAAAATGTTAGACCACATTTCGTCGGAAGTGCGACAGTTTACAAAGGTCGAAAGTGCGACGGATTGGGAAACGTCAGAAGAGTGACGCTTGTTTGGAAGCGACGGAAAAAGTGTCGATAGTGCGACACTTTTTAATTGCGTCGGAACTGTGACAGCATGGTAAACCACGTTTTTCCTGCCCTCGAACTGTCGCTCTTGCAATGACTATGTCTCGGAATAGCGACGAATTGGCCGTCGGAATTTCCACCAAATTTTCTAGTGTTTGATTTTCAGTGTTCTTCTCCATGTTAGTGTTTTGAATCCGATGTTTACTATATTTTAACTTTCAATTCATACTACATCTAGTTTGGAGTTGCTTGGAATTTGGTAGTGGGCCTTTATTCCACGAAATTTGGCGAGGACGTTCTTTGCATGTGAACGTTGTGTGCTTTGTGATGTGAAGAGAGATTGAGCAAGAGTAGGGCTCGGTGTGAAGAGTTGTAAATGCTCGATGAGAGAGTTTTGTGCTTGGTGAGTCCACTAATGACAACGTGAAACGTGCATACGTGTCGAAGATGCTTGGTGTTTGCAGAGGTGAGGATTTTCTATAGTCGAATCTTTGAGTTGAGAGAGGGACGTGAGAATATCTAGCTTCAAGTTGCCTTGTGTCTTGGTGTGATGCCCGATAAGGAGTCACCTTGTGTCAATAAGTGAAGTATGTAGGAGGCACATATCTATATTCACGCGGTCTGAGTGGCCACGTTGGAACTTATTCGAGTGGAAGAGATCTGGCCTGGAGTGTGTCTACCAGGAGGAAGACCTATTTGAGATTGTGTCTAGATTGTCATGGTTGAAGGTCATCAAAATGAGCTTTGCTCCATCTAGAAATTGGAGAAGGAAAGCTTGTTACATCTAGTGTGGTATCCGTGCATGGAGTCAGAGAGAAGTCACTTGAAGCCTGTGAGTTGACCAGCGGAGTGAGTTTAGCCTCATAGATCCTGGAGGCATCAGAGTAGATTATATATGTGTTGAAGCCACTTCAAATGGACATACATATATATTTATTTCTAGAGTATGTTCAGATCAGAAATTTTGAGTGAAGCCCTATGGAGACTCATGGAGGAGCGGGAGCAATGCTAGTTACTATATTCTTTGATAGCCAGATTATATTATTCTAAAATATGTGCATCTTAGTCGTGGCCTGAAGCGCATTCCAGGAAAGTCAAATTTCATTTTATTTTTTTTAGAATGATTTTTTTTAATGCTCCTCATGCATATAGTGAAAATAATGTGATTAAAAGAGATTTTTTAAAATTCATTTTTGGGCAAGATATTAAAGGATTATGAAAAGTTTAATCAAAGTTTGGGTGAATATTAGAAGGGCTTATTGGAAGGAGTTTATTAAGTGTGGAGTTTATTAAAGTTTGCGTGAATATTTGAAGGGCTTCTTTGAATACTTGAAGTTTATGTGGGAAAAATGTTTTTAGGACTATAAGATTTGGAAAAAATGATATTAAATATTTTTTAAAATCTTTAAATTTTTTAAAGAGGTTTATTAAAAAGGTTTTATTTGAAGAAAGTTTTTGGGCTTTACAAAAAAAAATTGTGTGAAAAATTATTTTGGTGATATGTCATAACTATGTGTTGGGTGAAGTTTGTGCCTTACGGAGCCGCATATTAAAAATCATATTTTTTCGGGGGGCAATATGGAAGATAGCCACATATGATCAGGTAAAAACTATAAGACAGAGGAAAGACTACAGTCATGGGTCGTCAAGAAATACTGAATAAGATTAAGCAAATGAATTGAAGAGAAATGGAAAATATCGTTGCGGTTCAATCCAAAGTCGAGGAACTGAGAAGTCTAGCAGAAGACGAAGAAGAGATGGATGGTGAACGGTGTAGCTTTGATATGCTACCACCACCTATGTTTACTGGTAAAAATTTTGATCTTTGGGTTATCCAAATGTTAACTTTTCTTCGAGCTAAAGGTTTAATTGAGTGTCACTATAATAACCCATATGATGAATTATGCGATGCTTTAGCATGAGATTTTATCAAATAGGGATTGGATGGGATGTTTTTGTGTAATGTAGCAAAAGATACAACTTCCAAGGAAGCATGGAAGATATTGGAAGAAAATTTTGGTGAAAAGGGGGAGTAATCAAGTCGAAGATCGTAATGTCATACAACCTGTTGAAGAAGTGTTTGAAGATGAAATTGAAGATGGAGTGAAGCATGAGCTGGTTTTGGCATAGATAATGTTGCCAATGGTGAAGAAATTTATCCAGTGGATCCAACAATTTAAATTTCTCATGGTAACTTTGATGAAGATAAATGCACTAGTGATAAGTGGTTGCAGATGGTGCAACAAAAACATCTTATTGATAGATTGTTATTCGGCGACAAATATCCACTTGTGCCTCAAAACCAAGTGGATGAAAACCTGTTTGTAGAAGCAGAGGTAGAGAATCAAGATTATGAGGCATTGAAAAAGTCAAAGAAGGAAGAAGGGGAGAAAGCTCTTATTTTATAGCAGAATGAACAGAACCAATATGGTTCTAAAGATGTTTTTTTCGTATAAACTTAACTGTATTGATTTTATATGTGCAGATGTTAGAAGAAATCGAGAAGAAGCAAGAAAATATGAAGAAGAATTTAAGTTCCTTGAAGCATGGCTTGAAACACCATGTGTTGATGAAGTTTTTATAGAAGATGCAACAATGAATGTCGAAGACAACATGGATGATGTTGAAAATGAAAATGTAAATGAAATATTCATGTATTGGAGTCCTAAAGAGATAAAATTTTATTATGAACTTTTGTTGCAGCAAATGGATCATCAGAAGATTGATGATGAAGAACAAATTGAGATGTGGAAGCAATCCACATACAAGCAGATTTTTGAAGAATTATATGACATCTATGGACATCTTGGAATGATTTTCTCTGTTTTTATGATAAAAAACTATATGACGATGGAAGAGCTACTACATCAAATGAAGAAACTGAAATTTGGAACCTATAGCAACAAGACAAAGATGAATCAATTCAAAGGATACAAGATCTGGAAGAAAAGGAAAAAGAAATCTAGTTAAAGACTTGATGTGAAAGTTTTTTATCCATTGTAAGCCTAGCTGAGACTTGGATGAGCATGCATGTTTAAGCTATGTTAAGTCATGATTAAGTTGTCATTCGTAATTAAGGGGGAGTGTTGGAAGTAATTACTTTTGACAACGCACCGAACATAGCCTCACTTCATATCGCCCTGTGATCACCGCCTGCTCAGATTTGAAGTGGTGCCACCACCTCAAATTATTGATTCTCTAAGGGAAAAATTAACAGACATAAATTCTGTATAAATATAGTTGCGCTGGAGTACAAGGATAGAGAGTCTGAACACACAGTGCGAGCGAGTTGTAAAGAGGATGTAGCTGCAGAGTTCTGTTGTTGAAGTTATGTAAATTAAATATTTGATTTTATGTGCTCTACTGCCTGTTTGTGTTTTGAATCCATTGTTTACTCTATTTTACCTTTCAAGAAAGTCCCATTGGATATTTTCGTTGACGCCAGCAATTATCAAGACGAAATGAAAGGAGGATAAAAGGAAGTTTTACAGTGTAAGTTTATTTTTCAAGGACTTTTCCCAATTACATATTTTTATTTCATTTCTTCCTGGTTCGTAGTTAACAAGAACTAGGTAGAAATTTCGAGGTAAAGTTTAGAATAAGGCAGAAATTTAAATTTCGTATGGAAATGGGAAGAAATTTCAATTTCAGATATAACTAAAGTTGGAAATAGGGGAAAATTCAAGTTGAAATAGAGTTGTATCATACTTGTGTGTGAAAAAGGGTTTTTATCCATTTCCTAGTAAATTTAACTGAATTGATGTAAAAAAATTATCAAAATTTTGGTTGGATGATTTCTTTAAATTTCTGTAACACAAAATTTTGATAGTTAAATTTTTATTATAATAATCTTTTTTATTGATTCTCCTCTGTCATGATATATTTTGTAGGACAGGGAAGATGTTATGAGATAGTATATATCTATTTTTTCTATGGTATCTCGAACTAATATTTGGTATATCCATTTTTCTTATTGGTATCTGGAACATGATTTTTATCTTTCACATTTATATATAACAGTTTTGAATTTGAAAATTTCATTTCATTTATCCAAATTGAACCGTGTGTTTGTTTTAATTATTATTTTATTAATAGTCAATATAATTAAACTCTTAGAGTAGTTCAAATTGTGATAAGTGAAAATTTTATGTTAACCAAAATTTTTGAGGGTAGGTCAAGTGGTGATAACTATGTAAATAATATACTATATGCAAAGGTGTTCAAATTCCCCTAAATTTACTGAGCATACTCAGCGTGAGTGAATATGAAACTAGTTACCATTCCTTATAATGATAATAATTTTAACTTAAATTCAATCTCAAGTGTGTTGGCTGGAAAATTAATCTCAACCATTGCCTTAAATATTTTACATGCTAAGGAAATGGCTTAAATAAATTTCTGATCAGGAGTACAAATACTCATTCCACAACAAATTAAATTATTAAAGTCAAATGGAAATTTAATGAAGGGTTGGTAGAAATGCATGGTGAAGAATTTACTCGACAAGTCTTATTTACGCATGTTCTCCTATCCTATGTTTTAAAAGTTAGTCATGTCATGTATTAATTTCCTATAAATGTATGTTTTAGCTTAATGCACTATGGCAGATGTAAGTCTCAGAGGTCTTGGGAGAAAATGGTGGAGCTGGTGGGCAAGTGAAAACAAATCGTTACTAGTTTTACAAAGAGTCACTCTGCAACTCCTGTAAAGTGTAAATCTCCTTAAGAATTTGGTTTTTACTTGTTGAAGGAGCTGCAACCCCCATATGCGAATGTATTTCATGTTTTATAAACTATAATCCAAAGTTTTATTTTTTTCAACAAGTTACTTTGTTTTACTCTCCCTAAAATTTCTGAGTTTTTAACATTGTCTAGGTTGTATTGAGTAAGATCTCTCTATGATTCTGTGTGATTTTCCTATGTCTCTCTATGATTGTGTGTGTTGGGGAAGAATCATCCGTTTGTTTTAAAATCTTCACACGGTATCAAAGCGCGTTTAAAAGTCTATTAAGAGATAGTGTTTTTTCTAAGGAGCCTATTTACCAGCACAAAGAGTTTTTTTTACAATTAAAATGGAAAAACAAGCACGAGTTTGACTAATCCACAAATACCTCAGTTTAATGGAAAAAAAAATTGTGATTATTTTTCTATTACAATGAAGACTCTCTTTTCTTCTCAAGATATTTGAGAATTGGTGGAGAATTGTTTCGAAGAACAAACAGATGAAGCAACATATAATTCTTTGACACAAGTAGAAAGAGATTTTTGAGGGACAACAGGAAAACGGGGTCAAAATCCCTCTTCTACCTTTTTCAAGTAGTTCATGAAAATATACTCCCAAGGATTGCAATAGTAGCAAAGTACAAGAAAGCATGGAATACCCTCCATAAATCCTACCAAGGCGTGACAAAGGTGAAGACAACAAAACTACAAATGCTAAGAATATATTTTGAGACAACTTGTATGAAAGAAGATGAGAATGTAGACCCATTTTTTGCGCATGTAATAGTACTTGTTAAACCAAAATCAGGTCTCATGGTGAGACACTTGAGGAAAGGAGAATAGTTGAGAAATTTTTGAGAATCCTGCCAACAAGATTTGATGTCATTGTGGTGGCCATAGAAGAGACAAAGGATCTCTCACAATTTTCAATGGATGAGCTTCATGCATCACTGATTTCTCATGAACATAGACAGAACAGAGTAACAAATCCTCATTGGAGCATGCTTGCCAGACAAAAGTTTCATTTGGTCAAGGTAGAGGCGGAGGAAGATCAAATTTTAAAGGAAGATGTAGAATCCCACACAGAGGTGGAAGAAGAAACCCTTCAAGCTCAAGTGTAAGGGGAATAAATCAAATTACAATTCAATGCATAAACCAAAATCAAGCACAAGCTCAAAGGTATGATAAATCTCAAGTTCAATTTCATTACTATAAGAAGTATGGTCATTATGGAAATGAATGTAGAAAGAAGAAATATGACATAAGTAACAAACCAAGTCAAAAATTCATAAAGGAAAATCAGAACCTTGATAACATGTTTTTAGCTTGTAATGTAACACAAGAAAAACAAGGACATGTGTGGTTTCTATATTCAGGGTGGATCAACCACATGATAGGTAACATAGAAATGTATTCCAATCTAGATGAGAGTGTGAAATCATAAGTGATATTAGGGACTAATAGCAAAGTCTCGGTCATGGGAAAAGGAAGAGTCGACATTCTAACAAAGAAAGGGGAGAAGAAGAAAAAATCATATGTTTTTTTTGTCTTTGATTTGAAACATAACCTCAAAAGCATTAGACAACTCATACAAAAGGACTACAATGTCTTTTTCAAAAATGACGAGGGCACAATTTTGGATAAGTCTCCAAATAGACAGTTGATTACAAAAGTTCAAATGAAAAACAATACAATGTCTCCCATAAAGATAGAACCATATTTGAAGGAAGAAGGTGCTCAATCACAAATGTAAATGAAATCACAAGAGGATGAAAGAAAAGTTTCAATTTTCATACAAGTAAACTTTCAAGCAGAAATTAAAAATTAAAACTGGTTATGGCATCTAAGAATTGGTCATCTCAGTTTTGGAGGTTTGAATTTGTTGCATAGGAAAGGCATGGTGAAGGGATTACCATTAATAGAAAAACTCGACAACCTATGTGAAGGATCCATCTTGGGTAAACAACATAAAGAATCATTTCCAGCAGGAAATTCAATAAGGGCAAAGGCACCCTTGGAGATTGTCCATTCATATTTATGTGGACCAATGCAGACACCATCACTTGGGGCAGCTATTATATTTTTACTTTCATAGATGATTATACAAGGAAGGCATGGGTTTACTTCCTGAAATAAAAAAGTGAAGTGTTTGAGTGCTTCCGCCAATACAAAGCTCTTGCTGAGAAGAAAAGTGGACACTACATCAAAGTCTTGAGGATTGACAGAGGTGGCGAGTACATCTCAAGTGAATTCCTATGTTTTTGCAGGGAACACGAAATTCAAAAGCAATTTACAACAATGTATACACCTCAATAAAATGGTGTCACAGAAAGAAATAATTGGATCATCATGGAAATGACAAGGAGTATGTTGAAGGCAAAGCATTTGCCAAATGATTATTGGGCTGAAGTTGTCACTTGTGCATCATATATTATTAATAGGTTTCCAAGCAAAAGTGTTATGAATATAGTTCCTGAAGAGGCATGGAGTGGAAGAAAAAATAGTGTCACTCACATGAGAGTGTTTGGATGTGTGGTGTATGCACATGTCCCTGATGAGTTGAGGAAAAAATTGGACATAAAGGGGGAGAAATGTATATTTGTTGGATACAGTGATGAATCCAAGGCATACAAGCTCTACTATCCATCAACTAGGAAAGTCATAATTAACAGAGATGTTTAGTTCATAAAAGAGGAAGCATGGCATGGAAGTTTATAGAATTCAATCAATGTGAAGACATGTATACCACATGAAGACAAAGAGGAATTCACTGCAGTAAGTAATTCCTCAACCGTGACCCCTCCTACTAGTATTCAAGATCAATGAAGTAGTCATAAATTAACACCATCAAAAAATAATAGGACAATGTCTCACAACCAAGAAATTGCTTCTCCAAACACAGTGTAAATATCGGCAACGCCATCTACTTCAAGAGCAACACCAAGTGACATGTCAAGCCCATCTTCCACAATCATTAGAGGACAAAAATTTAGAAATTTAATTGAATTATATGAGAAAATTGAAGTTGATAGTAGTGTTGGTCTAAATTCTTTGTTCACATTGTTTTGTCATGTAGATGACCCAATTCATTTTAAGGAGGAAGTCAAAGAAGAAAAATGGGTTGCGTAAATGGATGAAGAATGTTGGACATCTAATCCTCTATGGGTAGGTGTAGAAGGCGAATGGACATAGGAAGTCAAAGAGACCTTCGAATGTGGAATCCAAGGGTTACCTAATGTACTATAAATGCATCATTTATGAATAATAAATGCATCCAATGTTTATCTTTCTCATGTCTTGTGTGTTTACTGTGTTTTCCATACCCGTGTTTTACATGGTATCAGAGCTCTAGGTTTCTTGAATAATCCTAAGTTTCTTGAATAATCTTGAGTGTTTTGGTTCACCTACCACTTCTCTTAAACTCATTGTTTTCCCTATCAAATTGAACATTTCTAGTTCTCGCCCTTGTTATGTGGTAACTCCACTAATTTTGTGGCTTGCCAATAGAGTCTGATTTCTTGTTGAAACGGTCTTTGAGTGTTGCCTCTCCTCTTCCAACCTGAGATTGTCAGACTTGGTGTAACTAGCTTTATTGTGAACCGTTACCTGGAGGATTCCATTTTTTTCTCCTTTTTTTTCTCTATGTTTCGACTACTCGGTTGCACACTCCCTACCATTATTCATTGTTCCTTTGAGTGAATGAGGCATTGAATTTGAAGAAGTCAGTTTGTCTGAGTCTCATTTTTTTTTCCCAATCTCCACCCAAACTCTACAACTTTGGTGATGGGGAAGCAATCGCCTACCATTAAGCCTTCCTTCACTGTTTTTTTTTCTTTTTTTTAGGGTCGTAAGTTATGGTGACAATTTTTTTTTAGGGTCATAAGTGCTGGTTGAGTTTTCCTCCTGGAAGAAACTCTTGCATCCGACCCTATTTTGAAGAGCTGAGACGAATGTTTCATTTCATTTTCATCATGAAGAGGAAGAACCCCATGCAAGTGGTGGTTTATCTGTTGGGATGCTTGGAATACGATTAAGAGTTACTTGTTTTTGCGCCTGTTTTTTAGACATATTTTATTTTTCTGCAGAGGCAGATATAGCTCGTTGGTGTCATGAATGTAATGAGACATCTAGCGTGAGGTCGAACTTCAATGTGGAGAATAGAGTGGCATATGAACAAGTTCACAAAGAGTATGCATAGATATATTCGACGTGTCTTCATGACATATACCCGAATGCAAACTCCTCCTTTTTGGCAAGTTTAAAGCGACAACGCTTCAATTTCTGTTTGCGCAACTATAAAATCGAGAGGGCACAGGGATGTGCATAACCTTTGCCAAGAGCACTCATGTTCTAATATCACCTAATTTTATGCCTATAAATCCTCCACTCCATAAACTATTTGCTTCACTCTCAGTGCATTACAATGAGGCTTTATTGTTCCTCCATTTTCCTTGGCTATGTTAATTTCTTTCGGAGATAGTGAACCCTGCCATTTTTTTCTCTACATTTAATACCAACATCGATACATTTGCATTAACATTTTTTTTATGATGGTGATGATAATGATTGTTCCTTTGGAGTGCAGGAATATCACATTTTGAAAATACAAGGAAGACATAGCATCCTGAAAAATCACAAATGAAACGACACAAGTAGGAAAAAATTTGGAATGCTACATAAATTGATAGAGAGACATAGAAATTCGTAATTAGTGCAAATTCCTATTGCTGAAAGGGAGGTATGATATTTATTTTAAAGTAGAGACAAGGTGCTCGTTTTGATGCACTAGGATTATCTTAACGAGGGTGAAGTCTATCTCCTCTTTCCAGTGGGCTTCCACAACCATTCTAAATCCCAGGGTATTGGTAGAGCGACTTACAGAGGTTCAGAAAATTGTAGACAAGGAAGAGGTAACGAGCCTCAGACAAAATAAAAAAATGTAGAATTACCAAAATTGGAGATCTGCAAATTTCAAGGGTGAGACATATGGCATAGAAAAAACAATAAATGAAAGGAGTCAAAAAATCGGCATTTACATAAGTTTGATGCAGATAAGTAAATTCTGTCATGTTTTTATCATCTTCTACACCAGAGGGAAGAGAAGATTTGAAATTTTTCCACAACACCTTCACTTTGACCGCACTAATTGTGTCCACGTGGAGGGACGATTGGCAGAAATGTATTCATTGATTCTTCCATTACATAAAATGTTTTTACAAACATAATTATCATAATTATCTGAAGTCATTAAGATATTTGTTGCACAATATCTTTATCAGTGTTCAACCATATTACGGTAGGTAGCGAAGAAAAGAAAGAAAAAAGATCCCATCCCATGCCTCCAAGTGTGACATTCAAGTTTTGTGTAGTAGTCAGTGGACTGTATTGATGTCGCATATCATTTTTCTATGTTCTTTAAGGGACTAGATTAAGATGTTATGATTTTTCAAATCATGGGTGGTGTTGATCTATTCAAACCATCTGTTGAAAAAGAAGATTTTTTTTTTTTGCTCTTCAAAAGAAAAGGACTGAAATGGAAAAGGTGAAAAATAGGGAACTCATACTCCCATAGACTATTTTTAGTCTCGTGGACTTTAAAATGTCATTTCATATCATTTTTAAGTCTGTTGTGGGAAGCTTTTGCTTAAGGAGAGGGCTTTGTTTTTGCTAACGCAATCGCAAAATTTGATGAAGTGTTAAAGTTAGTGAAATATGCTCTAATAAATTGCATTGTAGATCAGATGATAAACATCAGCAAAGCCTCTCTATCAAAAATTCAGACTTGTCTGCAAAACGAACATGAGAAAATTTATTTTTTGCAACTTGAGTCAGAGCTACAACGAGATGAGCTTTAGAAAAAGAGTTGTCATTCTGAACTTGTTTTTGTTTAGAACATTGAGAGAAAATCTCATTAGCAACAAGATATTGGTCAGATCATTGAGCCCAGTACAAGAGAAAATTTATATGCAAATACAGAAGCTCATGCTTCACTTCCAAATTCCATCATTAGACCTTGGGAAGAGCTTGTCAATAACAAGTACAAAATAGGTCTTGGAATTGAAAATATGGTGTCCTTTCATATTCTGGACTACTCCAAGCCCATCAAATTTCAGATTGTTGTAGTTCTTCATAATAGCTCACCTGCATATGTTCTATATTATGCTCCTCTTCCACAACAGCCACAACAAATTGTAAAATGCCAACACTATGATTGAGTTGGCCATATGAAATATCATTGTTTCAATCTTCACCCATGCAAGAATTGTGGTCGACGCACTCATTATTCACACAAATGCTTCAGATACAAGCCTCCTGCAATAATAAAGATTCATCTTGGATGGATCACTTCTTGGAAATGGGCATCAACAACCAAGAAGATGTTTAAGTCACATGTCAGAACTTGTTCTAGAGTATTGAAGAATCTTGCAGTTGAGTTTTCGCCATCATCTCACCTTGTATCTGATAGGGGGGGAAATGATGGTCATCTACAAGCTTTGAAGCCACATCAAGCGAGCCTGAGCCACAATTTGTCATTCCAGATTCACATTTGTAGCCAAAGACATAGAATGTCAAGTGAGCCTGAGCCACAACCTATCATTCTAGATTCAGATTTGTAGCCAAAGAAACAGAAGTTCAAGCGAGCCTAAGCCATAACCTGTTATTCCAGATTCAAATTTGTAGCCAAAGAAAATGAAGTTCAAGCGAGCCTTTGGTTTGTGTTAAGTCTTAAACCATCTATGTGAGGTTGTGCATCTACCTCTTCAAAGAATTCGGGACACTTCCTCTAGCAGAAGACTTCAACTTCTTGCCAGTTTTGGTAGAGTTCCAGGAAATCTGTCAATAATTCTAGCATTAGGGGAATTTTGATGTTTAAAATGAGCCTCCTAAGGAAATTATAAAATAATAGTGGAAATTATAAAATAATAAAATAAGATTTGATTACATCATCAAATTTTAGAGGGAAAAAAGAAAAAACTACTTTTTCAACTCGTATTTTCAATTTATCTCCCAAATTTTTTACTCAAATTTCGCGTCGGAGTACTTGTTGGATGCAAAATTTAATTCCACATACAAGGAGTACCCATGTTGCATACTTTTGATGGACCCTACTACACAAAAATTGAGAAATACATAAAAATACGTCAATGCAATCACGTTTTTCATGTATTTCTCATTTTTCATGTAGCAGGGTCCATCAAAAGTATGCAACATGGGTACTCCTTGGATGTGGAATTAAATTTTGCATCCAACGAGTACTCCGGCTCAGAATTTGAGTGAAAACTTTGGGAGATAAGTTAAAAATACGAGTTGAAAAAGTAGTTTTATTATTTTATTATTTTTTAATATTTTTACCCTTTTACTTAAAAAATGGTGAAATATCCCCCATGGTTGACATAATCATCTTGAATCCTATTGGTTCTTATAAATTTTATTTTGGTTTACATTTTTCTTAGGAGACCCATTTTAGACCACAAAATTCCCCTAATGAGTTGGTGGTCATCCTTAAACTATCGCAGCTTGTAGACCTCCCTTCTTAAGGTTGAAGGTCTCCCTCTTAAAAATATGAGGAGCACTTCCTCTAGTAGAAGACCTAAACTTCTTGCCATATTTGGAAGAGTTCTGGGAACTGCACTAAGCATTCCAGTGTTGGTGGTCATCCTTAAACAACCTCTTTATGCCAACATTTGAGAGAGCTCATTCAGCCTAGTGCTTCCATGCATACTTTGCAGATTTTTATGAAAACTCTCTTCTTGGAATCACACATACCCCTTCAGATTAAGGAGGATAATGTTGGACACCTAATCATTTATGGGTAGGTGTAGAAGGCAAATGGACATAGGAAGTCCAAGAGACCTTGGAATGTGGAATCCAAGAGTCACCTAATGTGCTATATATGCATCATTTGTGAATAGTAAATGCATTCAATGTTTATCTTTCTCATGTCTCGTGTGTTTACTGTGTTTTCAATCCTCGTGTTTAACAAAAAAATAGGAGCAATAGAAAAGAATGCCACAAGACGAGTTAGTTGACCTTTCGCAAGAAAAAACGAGTCATTGGAGTGAAGTGGGTCTATAAGACCAAACACAACATTGAAGGAAATATTGAAAGGAATAAAGAAAGGCTAGTTATCAAATTATATAAGCAGCATCATGGAAGATATTATACACGGACATTTGCATCAATCGCAAGGATGGAGACCATGTGTATTTTTTTGTCAATTGCAGCACAACATAAATGAAAAGTGTATCAAATAGATGTAAAATTAGTGTTCTTGAAGGGAGTGTTGAAAGAGGAAGTATATGTTGCGCAACCAACTAGTTATGAGGAAGAAGGCCAAGAATAGAAGTGTATAGGTTGAGGTAATCTCTTTATGGCATGAAGCAAGCACCTTGTGCATGGTATAGCAGGATAAATGCTTACTTGATGGATAATAACTTCGACAACTTTGATGGTGAGCTTACTCTCTACAACAAAGAGAATGATGGTAAGCTTTTTATTGTTGTTTTGTATGTAGATGATTTGATTTTTACAAGGAGTGATGACTTACTCATTTTTTATTTCAAAGAAGTCATGAAAAATGATCTTGAAATGACTGGTGGGGTTGTTAAGGTATTTTCTAGGCATAGAAGTGAAGCAAACATAAAATGATATTTTTTTTCCCAAGCAAAGTATCTAGTAGACATTTTGGAAAGGTTTAATATGCATAGCAGCAAGCCAACACCAACTCCAACTGTCATGAAATAATATTGAAGCAACAATGTCAATCCGACATTATACAAAAGTATGGTGGGAAGCTTGATATATTTGAAAAAAAATAGGCCTGATATAATGTATGCAATGAGTTTGGTGTCAAGGTTCACGGAGATACCCAAGTAGACACATTAGCAAGCAGCCAAAAGGATTTTAAGGTATGTCAATGGGACAAAGAAGTATGGTATTTTTTACACTGCTACAAATGATTTTAGGTTGGTTGGTTACACAGAAAGTGACTTGGAAGGAAGTATTGATGACAAAAATAGCATGTCAGGATATGTTTTTCATATGGGTTCAGGAGCCATTTCATGGGCCTCCAAGAAGCAACCGATAGTGTCATTGTCAACAACAAAATATGAATATGTAGCTACAATAGTAATACCTTGTCAATAAGTTTGGATGAGAAGAATGTTGAGGGACTAATGCCATGAACAAGAAGGAAGAGCAACTATTTTCAGTGACAAAAGTTCAACAATTACACTATCAAAGAATTTTGTCTTTTAAAAAAGGACCAAACTCGACACTAAATATCATTTTATAAAAAAATTAGCTAACAATAGTGAGATTGTGTTGCAGCATTGCAAGTTAGAAGAACAATTTTCAGACATCCTCACAAAGCCATTGAGACGTGAAAATTTTGTTTATCTTAGAGATTGTTTGGGAATTTCCAATGGCGACAGTTGCAATTAAGGGGGAATGTTGGAAAATTAATCTCAACAACCATGTTAAATTAACTTACAACAACCATACCCCAAGTAAATATTTTGCAATTTAGTTGTGATTAAGGGGGAGTGTTGGAAAATTAATCTCAACCACCATGTTAAATGAACTTACAACAGCCATACCCCGAGTAAATATTTTGCAGGATTCCGATTGAGTTTGCAGGATAAGGACATGCTGTAAATGAAGTTCTCACCAAGAGTACAAATACCAATTCCTCAACAGATTAAATTATTAAAGTTAAATGGAAATTTAATGAAGAGTTGGTAGAAATGCATGGTGAAACATTTACTCCACAACTTTTATTTATTGTCCCCAACTTTGCAGTTCAGAAAAATCATGTTTAACCATCCTTTGTTTTAAATGTTAGTGTTGTGATGTATTAACGTCCTAAAAATGTATGTTTTGATATAACAAGTTAGTAGTAGTTTAAATTGATTTTGGGAAGCTTGTGAAAATTTTCCAAGTTTTTAACTCTTTCTTGGTTGCACAAGTCAACTATGATTTAATCTCAACGACCTTGTTTTTCAAGGAAACCTCATATAATTTAATTTCCACCACTATGTTGCATTGAGTAAGATCTCTCCATTACTATGTATATTGAAGAAAAATCGTCTATTTGTTTTAAATTCTTAACACCTCATACCTATATTCTGCATTCAACGTGTAGTGTATTTGGGTTTTAATGTTAAACCTTTAGAATTATATATTTTTCATTGTATTTGGGTTTTAATTTTAAACCTTTAGAATTATATATTTTTCATTTTTTAAATAATTTGCAGACAACTAAAACTTCTATTTAACATCAACCCAAAATTTAGCATTGCAAAACCACCGTTTTATATCGTTCGCATGAAAATGACATGTTAGAAGGTAGAAAACTCAATAATGATTTTTACAGCCTATAAGTTTAGAAGACTATGAAATTCAATCATGATTAGAAAAACTAAAACAATTTCCAAAATGGACAACCACTTTATGCTTAATTAAGTGTCACTGTATGCCTCGTTTAAAGCATATGATAAATCTAAAATGTATAAATATGTGGTGTTGCACTTGAAAATGGTTCCTTGAGCTTGGGTTTGAGCTTGGGTTTTGTGATTTAAGTTATAAAATTTTTATAAATTTTTTTTATTTTAATTATTTATTATTTTTTTGGTTTATGATTATATGTAATTAAATAATTTTAAAATTATAAAATTTCTCAATAGTTGAATAGTTGGTTATTGTAATAAATTTATTATAACAATTTATTGTTCACTTAATGTGTTGATTGTATATTTGATTGTTTAGATACATAGAATTTTTTAGTTGATTATTTATGACGTTGATTCGAGCTTTAGAGGCATTTAATTACTTTCACATTTTTATTGATAATATATTTGAATCTAAAAAACACTTAATCACTTCTACACTTTCGTTACTAATATAATGATTAACTTACTCAAAATTGAGTGTTTATAATAGTCATTATTTTGCCATGTTAATATATTATTAGCTAGACACTAAAGAAGAAAATGGTCCATAACCTTTCTATTACATTTTTTTTCAACTTTGTTTATTTGTATTGACAAGTTCAAAAGGTCCTAAAAATACACAAGAAAAAAATTAATGATCACTTAATTGTATGGAAAGACATTTTTTAAAGGCTAGTATGAGAAAGATGTGTAATTATTGTTTGTTCAACATAAAATTGACACTTACCATTTTAAAAAAACTATTAATATAATTGAACATTTCAATGTTGCCAATTTTATATCAACTTCACTTCTTATTCTATCCGTAGTTTCTTTCTACTTCCAAATATAAAGGAGATGTGCAATATATTTTTTTTTATTATGGAGTTGACACCTGATATATTAAGAATCACTGTAAATTGAAGGAAGAGGAATATCATTGTAAATCCATATTAATTTCAAATCTATTGAATTGAAGAGGAATCAAGATTTGAGGAAAAGTTTGCACCTATAGCTGGTGGTTAAAACATTTCAATGGTATGTTGCTTAATATCAAGAAGATATATAATTCTTTTCATTGTCAACACGAAATTGCCATATGACATATTTGGTTCAAAATTTGAGAAAACATGGCTATAAATTAATCACGATAGACACATGGTTTTAAATAAAAGTGAATTGTACTGAGTGAAATATACTTCGCAGTAGGAGCCTAGACAAATTTGAAAATGTGAGGTCAATGATATTATCAGTTAACCAACACGTCCTACTAGGGATTTTCATCCGCGTTAAATTTTTCCGTGGGTGTATAAATATATGTGAATGAGTGTTGAGAAGAGGGGAAAGAAAGATACTATGGTTTGGGTATTTCTGAAAACAGCTACAAAACCTCAATGTGAGTAAAACTGTGCTTTGAGACCTAAGTTTGGTCTGGAAATTAGTGATTTAATTTGAATTTAGTTTACTAATATTCGAGGCAATTTATTTAGTAACACTAGAAGTGGCTTTTGGTTTTGTTATTGCAACAGTGCCATCTCTTCTATGCCTGAAACATATCATTATGAGCTCCAAAAGTGTCAAGATCCCACATAGATTTTCCCCAAGACGAACTCCTCCGTGGGAGAAATACGAGCGATTCAACAGCGATGTGGGAAATGATATGCAGAATGATGTTTTCAATATCCCGCCAAAGAAAGTCCCACTGGATATTTTCTGTGAGGCCATCGATTATGAAGACGAAATGGAAGGAGAATAAAAACAAGTTTTATAGTGTAAACTCATATTGTAGGGATTTTTACCAATTACATATATCTCATTTATTTTTGATTCATATGTAACGAGATTTTCAGAAAAATAGTCTAAGAATAACAGTTAAGAGTTAGGTTAATTGAGGAAGGTTCCACAGGTAAGGTGATTGGAGCCTGTATAGCACTCAGGATTGCGTCATCAAACCATGGTCTTCCCCTTGTTTTTTTGGTCATGGATAACTAGCTTTGGAGTCTTCTAACACTTTTTAATTACATCTGAAAGTCAGGGAAATAAGGAACCTACACTACATCGGTCAGTGTGTGTCGTAAGTGGAGTCAATTTATCCATTTCAACAGACCCTACAAAAGCTTGGAGATTCAACTTTGTCATCATTGGTGGAACATTGGGGGTTGTCTTTGTTGCTGTCGTGGACAATAACTTCTTCAGGAGACAGGAATTTGTCTTGATGACTTTGGTTCCTCGGTATTGAAGTGTTCGTTTCTACCATCTAAGGATCATGCATGTTGTTGAGGCTTTCGTTCATGTCGTTGAGGTGGTGGAAGGTGGCGGCACATATATCCCATGTCGTGTGTCACAATCCCAAAAGGATCATATCCTAAGAGTTGTCTCTTCACTGGTAGAAGTTGTGATACCTCCCTGCGGGACTTGCTCCATTCCACCTTCTAGTAAGTAGTGTGGTCCCTCTAGGGGTTGTCTAAAAGCTCTATTACATCTCAACATTCCTTTCAAACATGCGGACGAGTGCTAAATATTTAGTTTCATGCATGATTTAATGTGGGACAGAGCCAAGAGCTTACACACCAGAGCACTTGTGGATCGTTGGTTTTTTGACAAACACTGTAAGGAGAACATGTTAAATTGGTTGACAGAAGCGTGGTCGAAATTGCTTGGATACACCCCCAAGTTCTTCAAACTGCAAAAATAATGGTTGAGAATCCATTTTATGAAGCCAAAAGATGTGGGGGTGGTGCTCCGGAGGCCCTGGGTGATTGGTCGATGCTTCTTGGCTCTCCATAGGTGGTATGTTGGTTTTAATCCAACAAAAGACACTCCTAACCACCACTTAGTGTGGGTTAAATTTCTTGGGCCTCCCTTCGAGTTTTGGATGTTGCATGTCCTTACCGCCATAGGGAATAACATCGGCACCTGTCGCTTTGTAGACCCAAAATGCCTGGGGGTGTCTGATAAGAGAGTGGCCTAGCTTCTGGTTGAGGTTTCATTTTCTAGAGGTCATATAGCTCATATAGAACTGGAGTGGGAAGAGTTGGTTCACAGAAATATAATTGACTATTGGAAGACCCCTTCCATATGCCATTTCTGTCATGATACGGGACATCTGATGCAGAATTTTCATCAGTGGAGGATTGGGAACCCTATGCTCTCGGATGTAGATAGCGGTCGAGTGTGATTAAAGATGGATATTTTCATGTTGCGTTGAGGAACCACGAGGATTGTTCTCAGAAGATTGTCCATATTCATGGTAATTTTGAACTGGATTATCCTTTTCCCTTTCATATTACTACTCAAAAAGCTCTTGGGGGGAAGGAGTCTACTCTTGTGTGGGGATATCGTGGTCTACGCCTCTGTCAGATGGGGGTGATACCTAGACACAAATGGAGGGTATCCATGAGTCTCCGAAGGAGTTTCGATGGATTCCACTTCCACTCCTTGACCTCCCTCTATCTGATGTTTCTCGGTCTTGGAATCATGATATCCCTCCACATGTTTCCTTGACCCCAGGTCTCCCGTAAGAATACCTTTCCTCCTTGCCACCTCATTTCTTTCCTTCGTCTTCCCTAGGTTGTGATGCCCCTTTGTCACCCAGGAATTCTACTGGCAGTGACTTGGAATTCCTGTAACATTTCTCGAATGGACAACTTGCCCCTCTGGTGGTTCACACTGGCCAGCCTCTGTCTCCCCCTCTCATTATTGGTCCCTCGTTGGTCTCCAATTTCACTATTCTAAAAGGGAAAGGAAGACCCTGCCTTGAGAAAAAATCCATCATCTCGGGGTTCACTCATTCGCATTTGCAGTCCAGAAACTTTAGGGATGTTTTAGCATCCCTTACTTTAGACAGGGTCCTTAGAGCGCTGGTAGACTCTAAAATCGTTCCTTGATGATTGTTTGTTCCCTAAATTTATGAGGGTTGGGGTGGAGGGACAAGTTTGTTTCATTGCAGGAGTTCTTCAGGAAATTGGACGCATGTTTGATTTTCATTCAGGTGACAATGGCAGTGGCTGAAAAATATCTATTTGTCTTCCATGTTATGTTTCCAACATTCCACATGGTGGGGAAGGATACAAATGGAATATCATGTGGTCTGGAAGTGATTTGGGATCCTCGTTGGGCAGACTTTAAATATTTTAGTTTTTTTGGTGGAATTTTAATGACAGGTCATTTTAGAGGTTTTCAGCAAAAATTTCATTTGGTCAATTTATATGCGCCTTATCTAGACAGATTTCAATTCTGGAGGAAGATGGAGGTATGTGGGATTCTTACTCTAGACTACTCCATAATTACTGATGAATTTAACTGTACTTTGAATGAAGGGGATATCTAGGGAGAACGCAGAAGACGCGACCCTTTGTCTGAATACAATGGGGATTTGGTCCGAGATTCGAACTTAAGGGGTGTCAATATGGAGAAAGTATGCCCAACATGGTACAAAATACGTAAAGTGATAGAGTTTATTAGCAAAAGAACTAACAAATTTATGGTTCAGAAATACCTTCTTGTTCACATGGGGAGAGTTAAGTCCTGGGTAGCGGCCCTAATTATCTCTGATCATAGACCGATTGTGATGGAATGGAAATTTGAAGGGAAGATGACGGGCTGCCCTTTCAAATTTAATAGCATGTGGTTAGAAGATAAGGATTTCAATGCCATGGTCCGTGATTATATCAACAAACACAATAGGATGGTCGGGACTCATTCTATGAAATATTTATCATATACACTAAGAGGATTGAAAGGGAAGGTTCGGGAGTGGGAGAAAAATAAGAAGCGACATGTGGTTATGGAATTGGAACAAAATGCTAGAGAAACCACTAAGATATCAAAAGATGTGGATGATGGCTACCTGTCATCTGACAGTTGGTTAAGGCTCAAAATTTTGGAGACAGATAAAAGAAAGATATTTCTCATACAAGAAAAAACCTAGAGGCTTAAAAGTCGAGCTACCTGGCTTAAAGGAGGTGATAAAAATACAAAATATTTTCACTCCTTTGCTAATGGGAGGAAGAATAGTAACACCATGTGGAATTTCAATGTTGAGGAGAACATCTATAATACTACTAAGAAGATTCAGGAGGAGGCGGTTAAGTATTTTGAAGGATTGTATAAGGCACGAGAGGGACCAATGGTGGAGGCTCAATTATGGGCTTTGGAAGAATATCGCAAGATTTTTGTG
This sequence comes from Pinus albicaulis, assembly GCA_034641835.2. Lineage (NCBI taxonomy): Eukaryota > Viridiplantae > Streptophyta > Pinopsida > Pinales > Pinaceae > Pinus > Pinus albicaulis. Next base: position 528,810,450 of record CM076578.1, read on the forward strand.
GAAGCAGAAAATATTAGATTGAATAGTGTTGTTAGTACAGCTGAGGTGGAAGGAGTGCTAAAGTCCTTTACTCCAGATAAGAGTTTGGGTCCGGATGGGTGGACTCTATACTTTTATATACACTTCTCAGATTTATTTATTCAGGACATTACTGACTTGGTAGAAGAAGCGAGATTGAAGGGCCAGTTTCATGACGCAGTCAACTCAACTTTCCTTGCACTCATGTCGAAGAAGAAAGGCTCCTCGAATTTTGAGGACTATAGGCCCATATCTCTGTTGAATAACATGTATAAAATAATATCTAATATTATCGCAAATGAAATTAAAGAGGTAATGTCAAGATATATTTCCTCAGAACAGTATGGGTTTCATCAAACTCATATCATTCATGATGCAGTTGCAGCTATTCAGGGGATTCTACATACCATCCATAAATGGAAATTTGAATAAATAGTCATGAAAGTGGACCTCAGCAAAGCATATGATCAGGTGGATTGGAGCTTTCTAAGAATGATTCTCTACAAAATCGGAATGGTCAGTGACACAGTGGACTGGATCATGGGATGTGTTTGCAACACATTGATGGCAGCCATTATCAATGGGTTTACATCTAGATTTTTCAAACTGGGCAAGGGTCTCTACAATGGGTGTGCTCTATTGCCCCTTTTGTTTATTTTGCTTATGGATGCTTTTAGTAAAAAAATAAATAGGGATGCATATATGGGTCTATTTATTGGTATCAAAGTTACTTCACATCAAGAGATCGCCCACAGTTTTTTTGTTGATGATGTGCTATTATTTGGGTTACTTATTAAACAATGTCGGACAGTCTTGAAGGACATATTTCAAAAATTTTGCAAAGCTTCAGGGATGTTGGCTAATGAAGGAAAGTCTTGTTTATACCACTCTGAAGGGGATTGGGTGATTATTGAACAAATCGGGGTGATTTTCAAGTTTAGTATTTTGCCCCTTGAGGGTGGCTTAACATACCTAGGCTTTCGTCTTAAGCCCGCTCGATACCGGGTGGTTGACTGGAAATGGCTCTTGGAAAAATATCACAGGAGAATAAATGGTTGGTCACTAAAGTGGTTGTCGAAGGTAGGGAGACTAGTTCTGGTTCAGGAGGTCCTCCAACAATTCACCGTGTACTGGGCACATCTATTCTATATTCCCAAGACCATTATTGACAGAATGAGGAAAAATTTGGCAAATTTCATTTCGAATGGCGGTAGGGAGGTAGGGAAGCACCATATTACCATATGGGAGCATATTTTTATGTCGAAGGATTGGGGGGGGATGGGGAATGTTGGATATGGAAGCCTTTAGAAAGGCACTACTAATGAAATCTCTTTGGAGGTGCCTTCATACCTCTAGTATTTGGAATGAAATCATAAAGTATAAGTATCTTCGATCTCAGAGTCTGGAAAAGTTGTACATCGCGGGCTGGGAGAAAGCAGATGGGGGGTCTTATATCTGGAATGGCTTCACGAAAATCTAGCCACTGTTTCATAGAATGCTACAGTGGTGATTTGGTAATGGCTGGAAAATTCTGATTAAGCATGGAGATATTCAGGGTTATCCTCAGAACCATTCCATCATTGTCGAATTAGGAAATTTTCTGAATGGCAGAGGAGTTTTCTACCTAGGTAAATTATAAAAGAATGGTCGGAGGGTGTGGTGAGGTGGAATGAGGCAGATGAAATGGATATCCATGGACCCATGGCAGCAAAGTGGACACATATTCTGGAAATTTTAAGATGTTTGATGTGTAGTTACAACAGTATGGGAGATCAGGTCATATGAGGGGGTATACTACACGAAGGTAAAATTACTACCAGTGATACCTACAAAGAACTCCTGAATGTGAAATTTGGACAAAATTGAAAAAGATGGTTTAATGAGATCTGGAAGGTCAAAATTTAGACAAAAATAATAATATTATTTTGTCTTGTCCCGAAGGACAAAAAATTGACGTGGAAAAACCTTTAGAAAAAAGTTAAGATCGGGCCTGGGATTTTTAAACTATGTATGGCAGTGAATGAACAAAACATTCACCTTTTTTATAGTTGTACTTTTGCATGAGAGATACATAGTTCACTGTGCGAACACTTCAATATCCATGAACCGGATTATAAGACTGTTGAAGATTGTACTAATTGGTGGTTTGAGAAAGGTAAGAAATTTAGGAACATTCCACTCATTTTTCACTAGAAACTATGGTGTTGTAGTAACAAGTGTCTATTTGAAGAGAAGAAAAGTACATCTGGATTGGTCACTAACAGATCATTCAAAATTTGGGAGAATTTAGGATCCAACACAATCCCCCTCATGACCTCTCGATCAGACTAAGGCCATTTGGAATTCATTATCTGACTGGTTTTTTTGATGGGGTGGCTCAGGACATGAGATGTGGTTCTGGAGCTTGGTTTATGATCACGCCACAATGTCACTACAAAATTCACTAGTTTGGCAGACATGGGACTAATATGAGGGAGAAAATGTTGGCACTGTAGGGACTATTGTGGTTTACCAAGCAACTATATATGGACAAGCTATGGGTTTTTGGGGAGTCACAAGTTCTCATTGATCACCTCAACAACCAGAACTCTTTAGCGCCTGGAAATCTATCTTCTTCGTTAGAAATGATCAACGACCTGCGAAGGTCCTTTTCCAACATATCTTTCGCTGATATATTCAAGGATAAGAATGAAATGGCTGACTAGCTATCCAAAACGAGGCTGACAAGGGCATTTGAAGAGATGCATTATGAACTTATAGATGCCTCAGGCTGCAGTACGAAGGGAACTGTTAATTTTTTTTGAGCAGTCGTGTCAACTGGAGACAGAGTGGATAGGCGTCGAAAAAAAAAGGAGGGCTATCAGTGGAAAGACTATTGGTTGCCACTATTTTTGGAATGGATGATTGTAATTTTCTCATTTTATAACAAATTTTGTACTAATTTCTATCATAGTGATAATCCCAACTTACTATGGAAATAGTAGATTGAATAGTGAACATAAATCTGAACGTAAAAATCAAGATTTGTTTACTTTTGTGATGGTACTTAATATACAAGAGACGTTTTTTCTACTGAAAAAAAAAGTAACGAGATTTTAGCTATAAAGTAGTATAGTAATGTGTATGAATAGGGGTTTTGTTCATTTCCAAATCTAATTGAGTTGATCCAAAAATTCTATCAAAATTTTAATAGTATGATTTCTTTAAATTGCTAGAATACAATATTTTGATAGCTAAAAGGTAGTTTGCAACTCGGATTATAGCATTATTTTTTACCGTTTCCCCTTTGTAATAAGAAGATTTTTTTTTTCGACGGGGAGGTATATATTATCATTGGTATCTAAAACTTCTCATTTTTACATTTAATTTACATACATTGTTGTGAATATAATTATTTTATTTTATTGATATAAATTTAACATAAAATTGTATTTTCATTATTGAAAAAATAATATTTTTACTCCATGTTTATTACTATTAAACATTATGATGATAATGCCACCAATTTAACTTGATTTAACTTGCTACTATATCTCGAGATACATATATGTTTTTATTTTCGGCTCTTATAACCATATATTCTTCCATTTCTTGAATAATGTATTATACACTTCAACCTCTATTTGACATGAACCCAAAATTTAGAATGACAAAATCTTTTATTTATGTTATTGACACGATGATGTCACATATTACAAAGCTACAAAACTCAATCATAATTGTAAAAAAAGGGTTAATTTCTACAATGCAACCAAAGTTTTCTTATTTATTGAACGATGAACCAAAAAAAAAAAAAAAATATGTGGACTCTCAAGTCTACTTTCAACAAAATGGGGTACAATTGTTACTAGGATTGAGCAAATTATGTAGCATAATAATTTTGGTATGCATAATTTTTTTCTAATTGTATAACTTGCCCAAATAGCGTGACTATAGCCAATCAATGGTTATAACTTTTTTTTGTGTGAAATTTTTATTATTGTATTTATGTGAACTCTATTGCAAATGATCTTTATGTCCATTCCTTTGCAAATGATCACCAAAACTTGGTCTCCAATGTACCAATATGCACTATTAATACTAATATATGATGACTTGGATTCCATATCAATATTTGTCTTACTATACCAACTCCATTAATAACCTAGTGGACATCATTCATCCATCCATTATTCACCATAATTAATAAGGTGAATTGGATTCCATATAAATATTTGCGTTAGCATATCACCTCATTGATAACTAAAATCAACAAGGTATTACAATTCATAAGAATGAAAAGCCTATGTAGTCATGGGATTAAGTTAACTAGGTTTATCCATATGATATCATCTATATCATTTGGACCGATTTAGTGCACACTCTAGTCAACATGATTTTAGGATTGGAAGGTTCAATCACCTTCAATGATCATGCCTAAGGGAAATTAATAAGTATGACTCATTTAAAGAATTCAATAATTCAAACATATTTAAATATGTATTTTAGGATTGAAGGGTTCAATTACCTTCAATGATAATGTCTAAGGCCAATTAATAGATATAAATAATTCAAACATGTATAAATGTGTGTTGCTAGACTTGTAAATGATCTCATAAGTTGGATTGTACTCTTTGTGAGATCATGTCTTGAGTTGCAAAAAAATTTCACAAACACTTCAATTGTTATAATGTTTTGTAACTAATTCTATTGTATCCATGACTGATGTGCAATCAAACAATCTTGGAAAATATGATTTGTCTCTTTAGTTAAATTGTTCATTATTACCAATTTATTATACCAATTTGTTTTCCATTCATCTTATTGATCTTACATAATTTCTTAAGTACACATATTTTTCTAGCTAATCATTTATGATACTGATTTCAATATGATATATGTGCATGTATGTGAGAGAGGGAGAGAATGATAAAACTCTTATGGATTAAACATCTAAATCCAATTTGTTACTTAGTAATGAGGAAGATATATAATTATTTTTGTCTTTAGTAAAACATTTCAATGGTAATTTTTCAACATGGCTCCAGTTGAGATGGTTTTATCCTCGTGAAAGGGGCTTCAATCTTCAACCCTTCCCCACAAGGTTTGAACTCAAGACCTAATAGAGAAATACCCTACAAAAACCAACTAATCTATTATTCATGCATCAAATCTTACTAATTGTAAAGTAATTGTCTAAATAATACAACACCAAAATAATAATAATAATATTTTTTTTAATTTTCTAAGTGGTGTGAGTCCTTAGATGACTACACCCTTAACCTTTTGGCTTGACAAACTGTGACCCATAGGCATCTAAGCTATTAGACCTAGGGGCATCTAAGTACCCATGGGCATACAATATTTCTTACATTACATCTAACCCCTACACTTCTACCCCATACTGGGCTCACATACAATATTTCTTACATTACATCTAACCCCTACACATCTATCCCATACTGGGTTGTAGAGCGCCTAGCCTCTCGACGGAATAAACCTCCATTAGAAGCCAATGTGGTAAAATTATTTTGCTCACTCTCAATCATAAATAACATATCTCAGTGTGCACGTGATGTCCTAAAATTTTATATAAGAATTAAAGTAATTAGAGGTAAAAAAAGTGAGTACGATATTTAAACCTTATACTTCTCAAAAATATTTCAAAACATGATTTAAATAAACTATTTGAATATCTATCTTAATTTATCTATTTCAATATCAAAAGAATACGTTAAACGAAAATATTTTAATGTTATATTCAAATATCCAATGTTCAAAGAAAAAAATTAATCCAAAGTTAAAAAATAAAATAAAAAATATTAGGTACTTCCTAATAAGAATAATAAGGGAGATGTGTAATTCATTCAACTCTTAATATAAATTTAATATGTGACATTTAAAAATATTCATAATAACAAAAAATTTCAATGTGAGGCATCAATAAAATACTTTAATATGTGAGATTAAGTAATATTGGCTTATAGTTAAAAATATATTAGTAACCAAAAAAAATTAATGTGGAGAATGTAGTCCATAGTTAAAATGTCTTAATGCACATGCTATGTAAAATATTTTAATGTCATCATTGTATATAATTAGGTCGATGGACCTTTATTTTTAATAGATTCACCTTCCAATATCGCCAACCATGTTTAAGAGCCCGTGACATCTATCCAACATCTATGCCATTGTTTTACACCCATAAATTAGTTGCTTGCGGTCAAACCCATAAATTACTTGTGGTAAGGGAAGCTCCGTGTTGGATGTTTGTCTGTGCAACTCATCTATGCCATTTTTTTACACTCATAAATTAATTTCTTACAGTTACACCCATAAATTTATTTCCATCAGGGTGGCTCAGTGTCGCGCATCTATCTATGAAATTGATTTCATGAAGTGGGTTCGATCCAAATTCACTGTAATTTGTATAAGTAGGTTCAATAAAAATTTGTAGAAAGGTTGATAGTCTTACATTGTTGACAACATAATTGAACAAAGAATAAATTAAAGTAGGTTTTGGTCCCTCTGCTTTATATATTTCTTCCCGCAATGCAATCCTCCCCATCTCAATAAACCTCCCCATGTATTTCAAATTCTTCTCTCCTTTGATTTTGGTATTTTGTATGTGTGTTAACCGATACTATATTCTCTGTACCGCTTGTATTTTGATTTGTCGTCTACAATAGACATGGTTTTGGATCTTTCCATTGGAATGGAAGGTGACACCATGAATAGTGTGCTTATTAAGGCATTCATTCAACATATAGATTATGTGATTCAGCTACTCGATTAAATCTGAAAAATTATAGAAACTCGTTTAAATCGAATGAAGAGCCTGCTACTCGATATTGTCAATCAATTCCAAGGTCAACAAAGGATGCTTCAAGCAACAATGAAAAATTGTTTGCAAGGGATAGAAAATGAAGTTGGGAATGCCAGAAATTTGATCCATCACTCACTAACATTGCAGCATTGCCTCAAATTCCTCCTTTGCAAGTCCAACCTCTCGAGGAAAATTAGAGAATGGAAGTTAAATTCTGAGAAGCTCCTTAGAGAACTTCAAACTGACATTTCTATGTTTTACAATGCTCAAGGGATTGTTGCGTTCACATCGCATCAGACAGAGCTATTAATTAAAGATGCACCAGATCACGACTTTGTGGGTTTGGGGATTAAGTTTGCAGAGATACTACTAAAGATTTAGCTTTTTGATGCTCACCAAGTAGGTTTAATTGGTGTATGTGGATGGGAGGTGTTTGAAATACCGCATTGCTCAAAAAGGTTTATAATTATTACAAGGTGAGTGGTTTTTTCAATGTAGTAATTTGGGTCACTATGTCTCAGTTTTCTATCATATATTTTCCAGGTTGTATTGCTAGAAAATCAATTTAGAATTCATTTTTTACCACTATAATTTTGATATGAGGAATATCAAATTTTCACATCTAAAAATAAAGAAAATTCTCTTAATTTTAGATGACACGTGGAATCCACTCAATCTCACACGATTAAGAGTATAATTTGGAAATGACAGAAGAAGCAAGGTCATATTCTTTCCTTGTAATGGTTATATGGTTCAAAAAATGAACACAAAAACCCTAGAAGAAGCATGTGAGTTGTTTCACAATGTAGCTTTCAAAGAGGGCCACGTTCCTTATGATTTAGAGCATATTTCCTTAGAAGTTTCCAACAAATGAAAATGTTTACCCTTAGCAATAAATGTAATTCCCTCAACAATGATCGACATCATGGGTGTAGATCAGTGGAATCTTGGTTTAAGCCAGATGAAAATAGTGGATTTTAACTTTCCAAGTGCTCATCCTCGCGTTGAATACGAGTTGTATCAAATATTGAGATGGAGCTGTGATCGTTTTCCCAATGCTCACTTCAAGAATTTATTTTTGTATTGTGTTATGTTCTAGGAAGATAAAGAAATTTAGGTGGACAATTTGGTTGGAATGTGGATTGTGGAGGGGATTTTTGAAAGAAAAAACCCAGCAAATTTGATGGAGAGAGTGAAGAGTTATATAAACTTGATTGTAGATCGTTTCTTATTTGAGGTAGCAGACTTTATATAGACCCATATTTTTCTTAAAAGCTCACGATGTCCTCCGTGACAAGGTGATCTTCATTAGAGAGAAGGAAGAAAATTGTTTGTTTAGGACAGGTCAAATACATGAACAATTTCCCTTGGAAATTAGGAAGGATTGTAAATGTTGGAATTTTTTATTATTCCTGAACAACAGAGAGGAAACAAAAATTCCTCTTCTAACACAGAGATAACAATATGCACACAGAGAAATGGAGTAAAATCTCTATTTCATTAAAAATGTTGGACTATTACGAAATGAAACTTCCTAAGAACTACAGTTTTGGATTAAAAACAAAAAAAAATTGCTCCTGGATGCTACACATGCAATGCTCCTTTGCTTGCTCTCAGCACACACTCCTTACACAATCTTTTCTTTTTCGCACACAGTCTTCTGCGAATGCTCTCGGCATATGTATACACTTACACACACACATAGTCACATTCTATTACATATGTTTATATATATTGTAAACATTGCATGTTTACAATATATATTATAAATCATTTAACCTAAGTTTAAAAACATAATAAAACTTATATCGCAGCTTATAAAAAAAAATTACACCAATTTTCAAAACCTTATGAAACATTTTTTCGCAATACATTTAAATATCATGTGACGAGCTTTATCGCATCGATAAGGCCATCGTCTGACTATGCACCAGAGTTGTGCAATAATTCGATATTGGTTGAGCGCTTGATGACTTAGTAGAGGTGGGTCCTCCTTAATGCACAATTTTGGAGATGAGGTGACATCACTACCAAACCATGCAATATGGTTATGATTGGCTACGGGCAGTTGACGTGGAACGGTGGGGCCAAGGTTTATCATGCGGGTTGAGAGGTGATGACGCAAGCCTCAAAGGGATGCAATGAGCATTCATTGGCTACGGGGTATTCTACGTGGAATGGTGGGCTCCACACAAGTTGGCGTGGGGTATTTAAATTTGGAACCACGCAGGAGTTAACATGGTTGGTGTATTGTTTTTATGGTGGGTAGGTGTGAGGTTTTAAGAACACGAGGTTACGTGGTTTAAACCATGGCTTTCACTGCAGAAAAGTGCTACGGCCATATAAACAAAAATTTGGATTTGCAGGGTTTTAAACCAGAAAATGAATGCACGGTGGAGTGAAAATTTAAACAAAAATCGTTACTGCTTCTTTCCTTCAAAAACTCACATCAAAATTGAATTGTGTTGTCATTCTAACCAGATTGCAGTTGGGGTTAAATTCCAATAGTAAAAATATCACTGGATGAGAATAATATTACACATCTAGAGTGACAAGGATTGAAATGTACAAAACTGGTAAGTCTAAGCTTGAGAGGAAATAGAGGAATAGAAAAGATTCCAAAATCATTTCTAGCCAACCTTGCGTGCCTCATGGTGTTGGTTTTATCTAGAACAAGATAAAAACATTAGCAATGTCACTGTGGAAACTCATACAACTCGAGTTTTTAGATTTAAATTACACAGAAATTGAATAAGTTCCAAAAGGTATTAAAAATATATATCGGCATCAGTTTCTAGATCTTTGAGGATGTTCCAAAATGATATCACCGCCACTTCATATAAGAGAGAAAAGAGATGCTAATAGGATTGTTAAATTGAAAAAGTTGTACTTTGTTTCCATAATCAAGCAAATAATAATTACTATATTAATTTTTAGTGTTTAGTCATTTCTTCAAAGGAAGAAAAGTAAAATTTGTCTCATATTATTATATTCTTTATAATATGTATAAATATTTAATATATGTATTAATTCTTTTTATAATTAATAATAATTTGAAATAAATTAATATTTAGTTATTTTTTCTGATTTTTATATTTGTTGATAATCTAATATTTATCATAAAGTTTTTTGATATCTATAGATATTACTCCTTTTACTATTAGCAAGACTTTATAAAGAGTCAACATAGTTATAGTTAAGATAACTAGTACAAAGGGAGCTCCCGATAAAGCTTCATGTCACATTGAAAAAACAAGTTTAATTATATTCTTTGATTGAGATATCAAGTTTTAATTATATCAAGTCTTGTTCCACCAAGAATTATGTCCATATATTGACACATCAACATGAGGTCAAGATTCACTCAATTTAATCATTTACTTTAGCAAAATACCATTGAATGTCAACACAAGTCTTGTTCCGGATTTTGCTAAAAATTTGAAGTTGCCCATTGCATCCCTTACCAAGTTACAATATTTTGTTCAAATTCCTTAGGAAGTTTTAATTTCTTGTTCAATTCCCAATGTATTTTTTATCAAGGGGATCACGAATCACTCTGCCTCTAGTGAGCCTTGAATCGTTTATGTTGCCCCACTACATCAGTGACTAAGATATTCTAGTCAAACTTCAACATCTTTGACCAATTAAATTTTCTCAAGTTTGGTAGAAATAGTTGTATTTGTATTTCTATGTCTACAGGTCAAAAAGTAAATTAATTATTAATATTGATTTTTTGGTTCAAAATTGAACATCTTCGACCAATCAACTTTTCTCAAGTTTATTAAAAATATTTGTATTTGTGAGCAAAAAAAACTTTTCTCAAATTTAGTAGAAATAATTGCATTTCTATTAAATGGGTTTATTCGATGTGTGCAAGTGAGGAAGTAAATTAATTACTCAAATATTTGATTGAAAATACTTATATTACTCCACTACATCCTTGACCAAATTCCAATATTTTGTTGAAAGTTCAACATCCTTAACGAACCTAATCCTATTTAAAGAAACCCACCCCAATTTCCTAAAGACACATCACTCTTTCTATTGTTATCAATGAGGGTGTGCATCTCAAACATTAATCAAACAACTAAAAGTTAATTAGTGAACAACTTTAACAATAAACTTTATTGTATCTCTCTTTAAAATATTCAAACATTTATGAAACAACTAAAAGTTAATTACTGAACAACTTTAACAATCAACTTTATTCTAACTCTTTTTAAAATATTCTCTATAATAATCATAAGTGATGCATATTTATACATTATTAATTTACAAAATGACTACCAAATTGCGAAAAAATAATTTTTATAACCAAAAATGCTTAACACTCACATAATGATTTTACGTTATACTTCATTCTTTGTCTTCCTGGTATTTTATTCTTTGCCTCTAAAAATTAACAATCATGAACAAAACATTTTAAAATAAATAAATAAAATATGCATTAAATTTAACAAATATTTAAAAAAAAATGTTTTATGGAAAAATTACTATATTTTCATAAAAAATGTTTGAAATGCATTTTTATAAATATCTTTTCAATAATAATAAGAAAAAATATTTTAACCCTACACTTGCTTAAAAATAAAAGAAACAATAAAATATTCACCACACTAACCAACTAAGATTTAAGCTTAAGGTGATGGTTTGTGAATGATGCACTCCTCTCTTTGGGGAGGAGTCGACGTCCATAATACAAAATATATTAAAATCACAATTAATACATATTTTTAAAACTTCCCACCTTATTATTTGAAATTCCCGTAAAAATTATATATTAAAAATTATAAATTATAAAAACTAAAATTATAAAAATACATTTTTTTAATAGGAAATATAAAAATTAAAAATTACATATTTCCAATATAAAATATAAAAATAGTTATAAAATATAAAATTAGTTTTGAAGGAAGAATTTGCATGATATTAAATATGAGTTTTGAATTATTCACGTTTTCTCTTGTTTGTTCAGGGAAAAGAAGTGTCGCAAGGGTAAGTGGCAACAGACATTAGCCCCTTCATGATTCCCTTATTTCTGGTTGAACAGAATGTCGAGGCCACAAAGGAAATGTCTCTATGATTGATTTGAAAATGTACAAAATTGGTGTTTTTTAGAATTATGGTTTGTTTGATTAGGCCGATAGGCCTTTTTCTTTTAATCAATGGACCTCTCATTTTCGTCTACCCATCTCATTTCCATGTGAAATTTGTGCACAAATTTTTAGACCACCCTTCTGCGATCCACTTGACACCTGCGCACACCATTTTTACATCAAAGTTTCAGGAGGGTTCGACAGATGAGAGTGTGTAGAAGATGAAATTGTTAGGCACTTATGCTTTTTGTTAACGCTATTAACACTGTTACCGATGAAATTGGTAACCGCATTGTTACCTACTTTTTTTTGGTAGCATAAAAAGCACCCAATTTTGAAAAGTGGTGATGTAGAATCACCTTTTTTTTTTTTAGCACATTTTTGACACTCTAATATTTTTATTTATGAAGTATGAATAAAAAGCACCCGATTTTGAAAAGTGGTGATGCAGAATCACCTTTTTTTTTTTAGCACATTTTTGACACTAATATTTTTATTTATGAAATATGAATATTTGTTTTAAAATGTTAGTGATTTTCATGCTAATTTTGAAACGTATTGATGCAGCATCCACTTTTTTTTTTTAGAGTGGTGATTTTCATGCTAATTTTGAAACGTATTGATGCACCATCAACCTTTTTTTTAGAGTGGTGATTTCATGTTTGTAATAAAACACAAAACTTACATAAAAAATATATATATATATAAAAACAATAAAAAAAATTAAAAAAAATCTTTAAAAAAAACAAAATTAACTTGTAAAAATAAAAAATTTAAACAAAACAAAAATATTCAAAAATTATATCAAAAGAAATGACAAAATTTGAAAAAAAAAACACATAATTTAAAGAAAGAAAAAAATTAACCAAAAAAAAAAAAAAAACATCAAAAACATTTTTTTCCAAGTTATTAAAAAAACCATATAATTAAAAAAAAAAAAAAAAAAAAAAAAAACTTAAAATAATTTAAATTACAAAATTAAAATTTAGATAAAAAAAATAAAATACAAAAAAGAAAAAATTAAATTTAAAAATTTAAATTAAAAAAATAATAAGAAGAAAAAAAATACAAATTTTAAAATTAACCAAAAAAACAAATTAAAAAAAATACAAAAAACCAAAAAACAAAATTGAAAATTGAAAAAAAAAATTTAAATAAAAGAATTAAAATATTTTAAAAAAAAAACTGTCATTAAAACACAAAAAAAATGAAAAAAACCACATACAAATAATTAAAAAACAAATATCCATAAATTTATTGTTTTTTTTTAAATGAAACAATTTATAAATTTTAAAATGAAAAACTATATAAACTAAAAGATTAAAAAAAATAAATTTAAATTAAATTAAAATTTAATAAATAAATTTTAAATTTTAAAAGATAATTAATCTAAAATATTAAATTTAAAAACAAAACAAAACCCAAAAAAAAAAAAAAAAAAATTAAAACAAATTAAATTTAAAAAAAAAAATTTGAATTAAAAAATAATAATTTTAAATATTTTGAATTTTAAAAAAAAATATTTAAAAAAATCAAATTAAATAAATAATTAAATAAATAAATAAATAAATTTTGATCATGGTGGCGCCACTAATCGGCCGCCCACTAAGGTGGCGGCGGAGGCTGGCCGCTGGGTGGGAGGCCGATTCCGAGAATCGGCCTCCCGCAATAGGAGGCTGATTCTGTGAATCGCCCACCCGCGGCGGGAGGCCGATTCCGGGAATTGCCCTCCTGCGGCGGGGAGGCTGATTCTTAGAATCGTCCTGAGGCCAATTCTGGAAATCTCCCTCCCGTGGCAGGAGGCTCTGGGAATCACCCTCTCGCGGCGAAAGGCAGATTCCGGGAATCGCCCTCCCGCCACGGGAGGCCGATTCTGGGAATCGCCCTGAGGTCGATTCCTGGAATCGCCCTCCCACGGCTGGGAGGCTGATTCTAGGAATCGCCTTGAGGTCGATTCCGAGAATCACCCTCCTAGGGCAAGAGGCCGATTTCGGGAATCGCTCTCTCACGACGGAAGGCTAGGTCCCGGGAATCCAAAGCTAGCGAGGAGGCGATTCCCGAGAATCGCTCTCTGCGGGCGTGATTCCGGGCTCAGCCGGGTCGCGGAAGGCGATTCACGAGTCGGCCTCCCCACCTTTCAGAGTTGATTCTCGAGCTTACGACCTCTGCCATTGCCACCCTCAATTCGCCACACAGGCGGGGCGATTGGCGGCACCACCACGATCAAAAAATTCTTTTTTTTTTTTTTTTTTTAATTTTTTTTTTAATTCAAAAAATTTAAATTTTTTTTTTTTTAATTTCATTTTTATATTTGAAATTTAATTTGTTTTTAATTTTTTTTTTTATTCAATTTTTTTGTTTTTAATTTTTTTTTTTTTCTAAATTTTGTTAATAATTTTTATTAAATTTTTTATTTTTTTTTATTTAATTGATTTTTTTTTTCATATTTTTTTATTATTCTTAAATTTTATGTTTATTTTTTTCATTTAGTTTTTTAAAATTTAGTAAATTTTGTATTTTTTTTTAATTTATTGGATTTAATACATTTTTTTTTTATTTTTTATTTTTTATTATTTTTTTAATTACATAAAATGTTTATATTTTTTTATTTCAATTAAAATTATGTATTTAAAATTAGTTTTCTTTTTTTAAATTAAACTTAATATTTTCAAATTAATTTGTTTTTTATTTTATTTTTTATTTAATATATCTTTTTTAATTTATTTTTTTCAATTTTTCAATTTTAATTGATTTTTAAAGTTTTTTAACTTTTTATTTTAAGAATGTTTTTTTTTTTAATTTATTTTTTATATCAAAATTTATTTTTTTATTCATTTATTTATTAAATTTAAGATTTTTTTTTTAATTTGATTGGTTATTTTAATATTAACATTTATTTTTAATTTAATAAAATCTAATATATATATTTTTAATTTAAGTTCATATATATATATATATATATATATATATATATATATATATATATATATATATTTTTTATCTTTTATATATATTTTATCTTTTATATATATTTTTTTAATTTTTATTTTAAAGTTTTAAATTTATTAAAATTTAATATATTTTTTAAATTTTATTTTTATTTTAAAATTTATTTAATTTTTTTTTTAATTTAATAAACATTTTCTTTTTCTTTTTTAAATTTAATTTCTATATTTTATTTTTTATAATTTCTTTCTTTTTTTTAACTTGTTTTTCTTTTTAATTCAAAATTTTTATTTTGTTTTTTTTTAATTTTTTTTTTCTATATATTTTGAAATTTTAATCATTAAATTTTTTTTATTTTTTATTTTTTTCTTAAATTTTAGGTTTTTTTTAATGTTTGAATTAAAAATTTTATTTTGTTTTTATTTTTATTTTTTATTCCTATATATTTTTAAATTTTAAGCTTTAAAATGTTTTTATTTTTTAAATTTATTTTTTTTCTTAAATTTTAGGTTTTTTTTAATGTTTGAATTTTAAAAATTAAAAAATGTTATTTCTATTTTTAAAATGTCAAAAATATGACACAATTTTTTTTTTTTGTTATTCCAGCATCAATTGGTTTTGTTTTGATGGTGTTTTTTCAATCCTTTTTTCAAGAAACAATTTTGTTTTTAGCATAATTTTATAAAATGTTGAAATTTGACCTTCAAAAAAAACCAAGTGCATTCTGGAATACACTTTTTTTGTTTTTGGGGTGTTTTTTCATGTTTTTTTGAGTCTTTTTGGGCTAGAGTTCCCATTTTGAGGTCAGGTTACCTATTTCATTGGTAACAGTGTTTATGTTGAATGTAAAAGAATTATCATATAAATAATCTTAGCAGCTCAATTGTGTTGTCACCTCCACCACCCACCACCTCCTCCACATCCGTTTATGTTTAGTAGTAGCGAAGCAGTGAGAGTGTATTCTGGATAATTATGTGAGGAATACGTGCAGTCATGAAAATTTTCAATGTCCACTACTAGGCTTTAGAATCCAAGATGTCTCACCCAAAACCCGTGGTGCTGAGATCAAGTAATGTTGTGGCACTCTGGTTTGCCACATGTCATGTCGTTAGATCATGTGGGACTTCCACACAATGGGATAGAATAAACTTTGAGAAAAGGTATATGTCAGGTATTGTTTAACGTGGCGTTCGTTTTGTGGTTGGATCTATGTGTGCAATTTGATTATAGGTTAGGCATGATCTCTTTGTCAAATCATGTTTCAACCATATTTGAAACCTAACTACTTGAACAAAAGAAACATATGATTTTGAAACGCAAGTATTATGATAAGAAAAACATATGATTTTGATATTTTAATAAAAAATATATATGGTTTATTGAATATAATTTTTGAGGGTGGATATGTAAAATTTCAAAAAATATTGGATTATTGAAATCCCCATATTTTCAACCTTGAAACTGTAAATTCAGAAGTGTCCTCAGACACATAACTTTATTGATCATGGAAAAATATTACATTTCAAATTGCAGGAGTTTACAAACGTAAACTCTCACTCTCACATTACACTCACATTACAATAAAATTAGGAAACTAACCTATTTATAAGCACTATGTTCTAACTTAATCTAGTTATGGATCACTTGGAAAACCAACAAGTGTCCATTTACAATAAATGACCTTCTATCCATTCTAGTAACTTTGTTCCTATTTTAGAGCCTAAGAAATGACTCTATTCTAGAGTCCTATTTTTACTAACAAAATACTATTTCTAAGTATTCTAATATTTATTAAATATTCTAATTTAATAAACATATTTATCCTAGCTTTACATTATTTAATTTATGTATTTTGGATTTATGATTGCCTTTATGAAAGATGCTAACATTTCCCCCTTCAAGGATAAATCCAAAAGAAGAATGAGGAACCATCTTCCAAGTTCTCAAGGTGATGCTGAAAAAAATCTTCAATCTTAAGAGACCATGAGTCAGCTGTATGTTTGATTCATCTCTGAATGTTGCTTGACAACTCCATCAAGTGCCAAGTTGCAAAAGGATCCATTTGTCCTTTGCATGAAATCATCATAAAAATTTGTTCAAAGCCCACTAGCTGATGATGTAAAAAACAACTCACTGTTGCTTTTGCTTTTGACTGCCCACTGGAAAATTTGTTGATGCACACTGGAAAATTTGTTGATGCCCACTAGCTGTTGAAGATGCCCACTGGTTTCTTTTACTAGTTTTGTTGAGACTTTCAGTCTGACAAGCACTGTCAATTTCATTGACATTTTCCCCCCTTTGTCGGCTGAAAGGAGAGACACTTCTATGGAAAGTTTCCTGAACTCCCCCCTTCAGGCGTAGGAGTTTTACAATGGTGTACTCCCCCGTTCAACTGTATGAGAGTACCATCATCTTTTCACTATTGGCTGCACTATGTGTGATTGTATGCGATTGTAGAATTGAGACAATCGTTTGACTGTGGATGACCATTTCCAAGGGTCGATCCATTCATAATGTATCTGCAATCTGGCTGATTGTTGTTGGTTGCGACATTTTTCTGAGGAATGATTGGGATTGCCACAATGGCGACAAGGATGGAGATCAAAACACTGATCTTCCATATGACCGATTCTTTGACAATAAGAACATGTCGGTTGGATGTCAACTTCAGGTTGCGTACAATTCTGGTTGCCGAAAACTTTGGGTTGCATGCATTTTTGGTTGTCTGCAACTTTCTCAGAACTTGCTAAGGTGAGTTGTGCAAGAAATCCTCCACTGACGAACTTAATTGGCTTGGAATAATCTGGGATATGTAAGTTGGTGTCATCATTGCCATATCCTAAGCCTCGTCGATTCTTGTTATTCTTAATTTCTTCCCATGGCTTGATGATGGGCTTGGAAGAAATTTCAACTGGAACAACTTCGACACTTGAAGCTGTTTGAATGAATGACTTATCATCTGTATGGTTCAAAGACTTGAAAGTATCACTCTTTTCTTGCAATTCAATCCTTTGAAGTTGCGACTCGAGTTGAAGAAACTTAATGGTTTCATGTGTTTGTTGTAGATGCCGTGAAAGATTAGCAAGAGTTTCTTTGCTAATGTGCACCATGTCTTCATCAATGGAGATGATCAAACTGTGAAGAATGTTTACCAACTGAATATGTTGTGCCATTTGAATTTGCGCACTTGAAATCAGGCTCTCTTGTCGAAGATGTCGTGCTTCGAACTGTTTCACTTGATTTTGAGACTTGAATCACAAGCTCGCTTGTGATGTGGCTTGAATGGCACACTCGCTTAATTTGTTGCTTATTGCGCTTGCTTGGAACACTTGCTAGAATTGTAGAATTTTCTTGCTTAAACTCTAGAATTCATGCTCGCTTGATGACGATCGTGTTTGCTTGAACACTCACTTGACTTACTTGATGACTTCACGCTCACTTGAATGAATAGTTACGCTTGCTTGATGTCGATATCAACTTGCTTGATTGGTGTCAGAGTTGAACTTGTTTGGTTGCTTTGATGGTTGCTGCAATGAACTTCACTCTATCTCACTTGAAGGTTTGTACTGACTTGATGAAAATTGCTTGAATGAATACTCACGCTCGCTTGCAGGAGATGTGAACTTGTTGCTTCTTTGATTTTAGAGTTAAAAAACTCGTGAACTCACTTGATTCTTCTTAAAGAAAGGGTGTCGAACAACGTCGAAAATGCACCCAAGAAAGCTTACAATGATTTTAATGATTCACTTAAAACAATGAATTTGATTACAAGTTCTGAAATGGATTTGCAAGAACGTTGATGAAGAATTTGCTTGACTAAGTGAATTTGATTGTTGATGTAGAAGGCTAATGTAGACAATCTTTGATTATATTTTGTCGTGGCGCAAATGCATGTGTTTTACTTGCAGATATTTCATTACATGTGTTGTGCTTGCTTTGTGTATGTGATACTAAATGAAATTATTGATGTGTCACAACTAGACACAAATCAAAAACAACAACATGAAGGCATAAAAAACATGCCCCATCACAAACACAGATGGTGTACCTAAGATCCCCTTATTCAATTTCTGATGGATCTAGGACACATCAACAAAAAATGATATCTTTATTATGTATTGAGTACATAAAAAATCTCCACCTTCAAGTAAAGAATATGCCAAGCTCGCAACCTTTAGAAGAAATTTGTCTTCAAAATATGGATATTTACCGACTCAATCTCACTCAAATTAAACCAATACTTTGGATTACAACAATGAATTTCTTTAAAAAGTTCCACAGATCACTCCAAATACAAAACACTTATCCCTCCAAATTTACAATAAACATCTTATCTCTCCAAATACAAATAGAAACATAACCCTTATTACAAAATCAATGACAATCTTCACCCTTATGACTCCCTTCACAAAAATATTTTTGCCACTCCCTATCTCTCCCCAATCAATATTTAAAGAGCCTTTATAATCATTCTTTTACATAATTTCCATTAAAATAGTGGAATTAACATTATGAAGTCACTCCACCCTTTGTCTAGAAAACTAAGAATTCACTTTTAAAAAGTGAATCAAGACTTGATAAATCATTTTAAGCTCCTTATATTATCTTTAAAAAAGCTTTCCACTCTTCTAATAAATTTATGGAATATCAAATATTATATCCTGCCACACTTGTCCAATCTTTCTCAATAAGTAAATCAATAGATATTTCCAAAGTTTAGGCATAAAATATTTCACATATAATGCCTATAGTTTTAAAATTTCTCATACCTGATGCAATTATCATTCTTTAGCATTGTGTGCTTTTTCTTAGCTTCAAAAATATCTATGGACTATAACCACCACCTCAAGCATTATAAAAATTCATTCTCTATGTACGCCAAACATAACTGAACTTCCATTTGCATGTTGCAAGCTTGATATCGATTTATATAAATCTCTGCGTCTGTGAGCCTCACATAGGCGGGGTAAGTGTATACCTTCTCCAAGAGCTATTCCCAATGGCGACAGCAGGCAAGCCAACGATTGCACCGTTGACGATCTTCTACAACGGCACCATCATCGTTTTTTATGTTCCTGCTCATAAGGCTAAAGCCATCATGATGTTGGCCACCACTACAATTTCCAGTCACATGGCATCTTCTATGCCTAAAATTACGACTGCATCTACAGCTTCAGCTAGTGTATTAGTTGCCAAGGCAGTTGTACCAACAAAGACACTTACAGGACCAGTGGTGTAGCAGCAAACAATTTGCAAGCCAAATTTTGGATTGCAAATGATGAGGAAACAATCGCTGCAACATTTCCTAGAGAAGCACGGGAAAGAGGCCTGCCTTCATGTTCGTTTGCCAATGAATTTACCAGAGAACTGAACCTTTTACATGAGCGCTATCAGGTTAGTACCCTCCAGGTTAGCATTGATTTTAAAACTAGAAAGGATTGAAATGACGAGTTATATAAAGAGAGTTTTGGTTGCAATGACGGGTTATATAAAGAGAATTGCAGTGAAAATTTTAGATAAGAAGCAAATGAGGAGCTCTGAGCCAAGCGAATTCACATGCGTAGTAATTATAAGAAACAATTCTGAAAATTTAGGGTCACAAAAGCATAGAGGAAGGTGCCGAGATTGGAAATTAGAAGCAGCAAAACAAGTTAAAGAGCAAGATGTCTGTTACAGGGTTGAAGATGACGGAGGAGGTCTGGCTCACATGCCTTACCCACACTCTTTCCAGTGAGACTGAAGAAATCATGGGTCTTTTACTCGAAGATGTCGAGTATTTAAGCAGTGGGAGTTCAGCTACAACTCGATCATTCTGAATGTCATGGTTTCATTTCACAATCATTCACTAGTCAATTCCATGCTCCATGCTCCATCAAATTACTGAGATCCTCATTAACTAATGTGTGGAGAGTGGCTGCAAACCGTCACACTAATGCAAGCTAGACAACGTTGGAAACTGCAATGATTCGGCTCTTGCACCAGGGAACTATTCAAGTCCGCACGCCTGAGGCTTCACAACTCGTTTTTCCATCCAGTGATCAAGTACTCATGATCACCGTTGACACCACTTCTACGTTCAATAATTCTTCAACTTTGTTCAATGGTTGTGACTGCTGTCTCACTTGCCATACGTATTCAACACTAGGGGTAACGCCCCTCAATGAGCTTTAAAGCTCTGGTTTACTCCGCCTAAAAATCTCTTCATGGACTACTCCACACAAACTACCAACAATCTCATTTCCATGCCAATTACAACATATACCAATGATCCTTACTGCAGCTCTGATACCACATGTAGATTCAGAAGTGTCCTCAGACACATAAATTTATGGATCATGGAAAAAGATTACATTACAAATTGCAGGAGTTTACAAACGTAAACTCTCACTCTCACATTACACTCACATTACAATGAAATTAGGAAACTAACCTATTTATAAGCTCTATGTTCTAACTTAATCTAGTTATGGATCACATGGAAAACCCACAAGTGTCCATTTACAATAAATGATCTTCTAACCATTCTACTAACTTTGTTCCTATTTTAGAGCCTAGGAAACAACTCTATTCTAGAGTCCTATTTTTACTAACAAAATACTATTTCTAAGTATTCTAATATTTATTAAATATTCTAATTTAATAAATATATTTATCTTAACTTTACATTATTTAATTTATGTATTTTGCATTTATAATTGCCTTTATGAAAGAGGCTAACAAAAACATGGAGCTTCTAAACATGGAAATGCATCTTTATTTGATCAATTCCATTAAAAAACCCTTTTTCAACCACATATTAGACCAAGATTTAGATGTTTTTATTTTGGATCTATGAAATCCATTGCAAGAAGCAGAAAACACCCTCCTAATTTTTTTCCGAAACAATATTGATACTCCTAAGACTTCTTGCTTTAGGGATTCTTAGGTAAAATTTACATAGGAATATTGAATTACCAGGATTCTATAACTTTGAAAACTTGAGCTTCTGAAGATGGAAATGATTTTTCAATTAATGGATGCTATTAAAAATCCTTTCTCAACCATTTACCAGACTAGAAAAAAAAAATAGAGATAGCCTATTAATTGAAATTGTTGTTTGTTAGAAATTTTG
Organism: Pinus albicaulis; assembly: GCA_034641835.2. Classification (NCBI taxonomy): domain Eukaryota; kingdom Viridiplantae; phylum Streptophyta; class Pinopsida; order Pinales; family Pinaceae; genus Pinus; species Pinus albicaulis. Next base: position 528,832,426 of record CM076578.1, read on the forward strand.
GGAAAAAATTCATTCCATAGTGGGATTCATTGTTCACTGATTTTTTTTTTTAATCTCTTTCAATTTTAATGAAGAAAAGGAGTAGAGAACCATGTAAGTTTTCTCACTTTTCCTTTCTAAATTGGGCTCACCCTGCATTTCATCCTCCTTCCCCAACTTTCGTTTAGGAAAAGTGGCCCAACACAACAACTTCTCTTGAAAATAGCAGGTCATCCATATAGTGCTCCTTATGAACGTTGCTTGTTTTATTTGAGGCAATTTAATGTAAACATTATGTGGATCAAGAAAATGGTACAAACGCTACAAATCTCTTCTTGGCATGCGCACATACTGACACTGACTTGTGCCGCCTCAAGAAATTTTTACGCCAAAATTCACTGGAGTATAAAATTTACTACTCGTGTGTTTCTTTGGTCATTTTGTGTTTTCTTTAACATGCATTTCCAATATAGGTGTGTTGCCTCTCTCTTCCCAAATTTCTCTTGGAATTTGGGAGACCATATTTCCGTAGCCTTTCAAGTATCAGGATGCACAATAGATGAAATGATTTGAAATGTCTAGTGTATGATAAGAAATGTAATGTTTAGATATTTATTTGATGGTGGTTGGATAATACTGCCACATTCTGTTGTAATTTATACATAATATATTTGAAGCTCTTAAATATTTAGCCAAATAAAAAAATATTCTAGACTTGAAGACCATACGATATCACCTTAGGTACTACACAAGAATTATTTATCTGCACGATAAATGCAGAGACTGCATCATTCACTTCCATATCAAGCATATAAAATTTCTCCTGGATGCCAATTTTTGCCCCAAGGTCTCAAATTTCAGACTGGCAAAACAGGTTGCGCCACTGTCTGCCCCTCTCATATGTTGGCCCCACTGGAAAAACTTTGGTCATTGCACTTTTACTTCTTCTACACGTCTTTATCTATTTTTATCTAGAATTCTGAGTCTATTTCTGTCAAAGAACAATGTTATATTAGATGGGATTGGACTCTAGAAGTTGTGAGGTTCAAACTTTTCTCCCCCTATCCCAAAAAAACATTTACTCCATTGTCTATCATTTTGTTGCATCATTTCTTAAGTAGTAGGTAAGAATTTGTGACATGGTTTGAAAAAAAAATATGTCGGCCATTTTTGATGAAGCAAAGGAACATGGAGAAGTGAACAAATATAGAGGAGGTTCATTGTATGGGTGTTGTAATGTTTCATGTGTGCCTTCCAGTGCTAAGAAGAAGGACAAGAGGAACACAGCTTCCCTTCAAGTTGCGGATGCTGAGGCAACTAATACCCATTTGGCCAAGATTCCCGACAGAGGATGTGTATGAATGGCTCAAGTAATATTGCATGTATGTTTACTCAATAAGGTAGAAATGGGACTAATCAGGATTCCACAGTTGTTTGGGAGGTATGAACTCAAGATGCAGTTCAATGGTATAATATCCTATAATATTTGATAGATCTAGGTTGAATTGGATCATGACTCAGGCCTGTGTTGGAAATCAGACATCAGAATCTGTTGGGGAGTGGTGGGAAAAATACCGACAAAAAAAATGCCATTGTGTCTCTGCGTGCCAGTGTCCGAGAGGAGAAGAGCCTCAAGAATGCTTCAATTTCTGGCAAAAAAGGCCCCATGTCACTGCTCAACAGGAAACTCCCGCTGAGGTTTGATATTCCACTCCAGTTTCCTCGCGTGGAGTCACAATATGCAACATATGTGGAGCAACTGATGGAGATCAACTAAGAGGGTTTTCATTATGCAGTTTCAACTTTCTTACAAAAAGGGTCGGTGAGAATTCATGGAGGATATCGCAAGGCCATTCTCAATGTTCTCAAGGATTCCAAGCATGTATGTAAAGATTTGGTTTCTTTTATTTGTTTTTTCCTTAATGTCAATATCTATTCGGCCATGTGCATTAAGGGGTTGCACATGGATTCATCCCTTTGGAGCTCTTGGATATCTATTCAGCCAAAATTTCCCAGGGCTTACATCTAGCCTCATTCTTTCAAACTTGTGTGATATGGCTCAAAAACCACATGAAAAGTAGAGGTCTTCATCAATACCCCATTGGCATACTTCATATTTTTTGTGTTTATTACACCAGTATAACATGAAATACACTAAAAATTATAAATTTAATGTAACAATTATTATTTCAAATCAAAGTACAATTCTTTCAATTTAGCACTCATATCGGCCTCTCTTTGCACCTTATGGGGCAATTGCTAGTATATATTGCTTAAAAATATTTGTGTATATTAGATAAAACATTTTTTGGGTCTTTTTTTAGGTATATTTTTTATGTCAATTTGAATGAAATCCAAAAAAGTTTTTTTTCACTTACAAGTTTAAGTTATGTACTCTATATAGAATTCAGAAATATAATTTAAAAAATGAAAAATTACACAATATGTATATATATAAAGAGAGAACTACTACAGATTCCTTGGGATGTATCAAGGGATGAATTGTTTTTTTGTTTTTTCAAATTTTGTGATCTAAAATAAAGAGGTTTACACCTAAAGATATTTTATCCCTCTTTACACATATTAGATCCATAATTAAAATATATATATACTAATTTGTATCATTGACATATGTTATAAAGCTAAAAATAATAATAATAATAAAAAACATCAAATAATATAAATTTTACTTCATTCTTAAGTGTGTGAAATTAAGCGTTCTGTGAACATGATGGAAATGGTGAAGCTACAACAGTCGCGAAAGTTGAAGAACTGTGAAATAATAAAAAACATAAAAAAACATAAGTTTTACTTCATCATTAAGTGTGTGCAACTAAGCGTTATGTGAACATGATGGAAATGACGAAGCTACAACGGTCGTGAAAGTTGAAGAACTGTGGAGGGGAGAAATTCTCATGGCCGACAAAGAACTTGGATGCAGAATTTTATTACACCATGGTGGGGGAGCCATACATGGGTTTTTGGTCTGTGTTTTGGTATGTCGTTTTGTTGTGCCCTATGGTTGATAATTTTTCTACTATATTGCAAATGTGACGATGGTACCATCGACTCTACCTTTAAGCTGTGGGTGATGGGTTTTATGAAAATCAGGAGAAGGTGGGACAACAGGTATGTAAAAAAAATGCGTGGCGAGGATGTTGACAATGTGTTTGCTAAAATGTTTGAAATAGAAGTCAATATGGGTTATGGTAGTGTCTGCAACACGTTTGAAAAAATTCTCAGGATAGTGAGGCTTCGCAGAGGTGTCACGTATCCCTTGGGGCATCTGGCTGTGGGTATAAATAAGTATTTTTCATAAAGTGAGGTCAATCTGGGTTTTGGTCACATCTACAATATGTTTATCAAAAACCTCTAGCTATGGGTATAAATCATTATTTTTCATAAAGTGAGGTCAATTTGGGTTTTGGTCACATCTACAATATTTTTATCAAAAACCTCCAACCAACAAGCCTTTTGAGAGGTGCTAAGTCTCCTGCGAGGCATTTGGCATATGGTTTGGATCAGGATAAGCAAGGTCTTGAGGATGTAGCTCTTCAAAAAATTTCCATTTTTTTTATACCCATGTTCAGACATTCTCTGTGTCTTAAGGTAAAAGAGCTGGACACTGTAGCTCTAGTAGTTAATAACATACATCAGATTACATGTGTTTTGGTGGGAGCGATTAGGCTCCTCTATGAAGGGAGGTAATTGTAGTTGGCAAGCGATTTCAAAGAATATGGGATTAAAAAAGATGCCATGATTTACTTAAGTGTTGGTTTATAAGGAGGTGGTAGGAGAGTTGGGGCATGTTCCTTGGTCAGGGCCATGTATTTTAAGGAATATCTCAAGATGGATCGTAGTCTCCAGATTCCCAAGGACTTGCAAGTTAGGATTTTGTGGTGGCGCTCCCAACGCTCAAGTCGAATGGGGCCATTAATAAGAATATAATACTTGATTTTGAAAGTGAGGAAATTATATGTCGTTTTAATGGCTTTTGGCCTTTAGTGTTTTATCTCCAAGATTGGTTACACCAGAGTTGGATCCAAAATATTGAAATTTTTTTTCTTCAAATGGATACTTTGTGGCATTCTTCAAATATTTGGAAGAGGAGAAGAAGGTTTTTTATTAAGGGCCATAGTTTTGGGGCTAGGATGGCCTTTCAATTTAGCCATGGTTTCCAAAATGTAATCCTCTTACCATGAAATCCTTGTCGGTTATTGTTTGGTTTAGGTTCCCTAACCCGCCTCTTCATTGGATCTGGCTAGTGATCCTGGAGGAAATTGGAGGCTCTATAGGTAGCTTCATCAAAGTTGATAGTGATAGTTTATCATATGGTTTTGTAAGTTTCGTCCACATTTGTGTGGAAATGGATCTCAATGAAGGGTTACCAAAAAAAAATTCCTACAATGGGAAGGCAAGGAATATATCTAGCCATTGGACTACAAAAACAGTGCCTTCAGGTGTAGAATTTGTCAACATCCTAGAAACCTTCAGAATGTGTGTCCCTCTTCCAAAGGCGCTTTCTACAACTAGGAGCCAAAGAGAAACCATTGTTGTTTGAGAGATCTAAAAGTTGCATCAGAGTTGAATATTTCAACGGCTCAACAGAAGAACAATCCCTAGAATTAGAGTAAATCTCCCAACAGATCAACTTCTCGGGATACTAGGAAATATCCAGTTGCATTGACACAACCCTGTGTAGAGGGAAAATTTTCCACAAAGGAAAACAAGAGATCTTCAACAATAATTGTGCCTGCAATTTGTGGGCAGAAGCGAAACCATGAGTTCGATCATTCTGATAGCAAGAAACATCTATCTAATTCAACTAATCCAGATGTTATGTAACTTTCTTAGAAAAATGAAGCAACATTATCCTCTGTTGTGATGGATGACTCAATAGTATGGATTGATGTTTGTAAGAGAAAAGCTATAAAAAAAAGACCCATGGATCACCCTGGTTTTTAAAACTAGGATTGTAGTAAATGATCTTTGTAGTATGTGATTTTATAATGTAATATGTTTTTCTGGAATTAATAGAATGGAAATTTACCCAAACAAAAGTGTGTACAACAAAAGCTTTTTTTTTATGTTTTTTTTGGTTTTTTTTGTTTCTTAAATGATAAACCAAAAAAATATTCTTTACTAGAAAATTTTGATACCATAGAGAGGGTTGTCTAACTTGACTAATTTAGCACCAAAATAATTTCCATGTGTATAAGGTTCTTTTAATCTCATAATGCATTCTAATAGTGTGATCATAGCTATTTCGTTGTCATGACATAATTATGCATACCATGTGTACAATTATTTTTATGTTTCTCTAGTGTGAATGACCCCATAACTTGGACTTCAATGCACCAACTATTTGCTACTAAAATTTAATTCAAATGGTGACTTGGATTCCATATCAATAATGATTTTAGCATATTACCTCACCAACAACCTAGTGTACATCAACATGGTGTTAGAACTCATAAGAGGATTCATGGCTCTACATAGCTAAGTGACTAAAGTTAACTAGATTTATCTAAGTTCTATGTTAAATATCAATTTGAGCCAAGTTAACACACACCGTAGTCGACCTAATTATAGGATTAGAGGGATCACTTAACTTCAATGATCATGTCAAAGCCAATTATTCAGTGTATTTCATTTAAAGAATTTGATAATTAAAAAATATGTAAATATTTTTTCTTTCATTTTTAAATGGTTTCATAAGTTAGACAAGTTTTGACCAAATCTTTCATTGTACTCCTTGTGATTTCGAGCTTAGTACAATGGTTCTAATGACTTACAAAAAAAATAATGACAGTGTTTTAATTCTTGTCATTTATTGTAATTCATTCTTTTGTATGAATGATTGATGTACAATCAAACAATCTCGGGACTTGTGGTTTGTAACTTTACTTATATTGTTAATTGTTGCCTTTTTTATATCAATTTATTGTTCATTCAATGTGTTGTTCTTACATCTAATTTTTTAAGGACACACTTTTCTAGCCAGCCATTTGTGACACTGATTTGAATCTAACAAGCACTTAATCACTTCGACATTTCTATTGGCAATATATTCTTGAACTTTTAGAAATTTGATTGTGTATAACAATAAACATTTTTTTATATTAATCCATCGCTAGCTAGACACTAAAGATAAAAACGGTTAATAACCCTCATATTTCATCTCTGTTGAACTTTGTTTACTTTTATGCATTAGCTCAAATGTTCTTAAAAAAAGTACATAAAATTTTCGTTAGACATCATTTGATTGTGAGGAAAGGCACTTTCTGAAACTTGTATAATGAACGAGATGTGTAATCCTACCATTCCTAACATGGTGGTAATTAATACGCAGTTGACATGTGACATATTAAGAATTGTTGTAGAACTAGCTTAACTCTAAATGTATTGCACTAAGAGGGATCAAAATTTGACGAATGTTTGCACCTATTGAGATTTGATCACTCTTGAAACATGGTGGTTAAAAATTTTATGATGTGTTGATTAATATAAGGGAATTGTGTGATTCCTTTTATTTTCAACATAGTGTTGAAATGTGATATATTAAGTACATCTTAATTCTAAACCTAGTGTTGAAATGTGATATATTAAGTACATCTTAATTCTAAACCTAGTGTTGAAATGTGATATATTAAGTACATCTTAATTCTAAACATGTTATGCATATTAGAGAGGGATCAAAATTTGAGAAAAGATTTGCACTTATCCCACTTGATTTATAATAAATTTAAAATTAAAATAATTACATACTGGTATGTCCACGGTGTTTTGGATAGATAGTGATCAGCTGTCTTGTTAAGGCACTCTTAGAGGTTAAGTTTGATAAAAATTGTTATACTATTAATTAAGTGGCTCTCGAGGTGAGATACCTAGAGAGTTCCCAAGCACTCCACGCAATGCAATGCAAATCATTCAGAAGAACCTCGTACATATAGTCTTGCACACTAACAAAATGGTTTGAACCACTCGCTAGATAGTAGGATCTCATACCTAATCTTAGAGTCCCAATCTTATCCTTATCATAACAAACAACTAAGTCTAGATTTCTCCATTAATTCTAATGCTTCCCCTTAACGGAGAAAGGGTACTGAAAGAATAGCATATGTCTGCTGGTCTAGTCTCAGCTACGCTTACAATAGTACATAAAACACTTGGTAACAGAGTTTTCATTTTAGTCTTATTGCTTGAGAGTCCATGCTAGTTCATTCCTAGGTGAGGCTTCATCTTTACTTTTCTTGCCATGAGGTAGTGATAGATTTTCTCCTCCTTTTTACATTTTCTTCCCCAAAGACGGAAAGCTTGAACTCTTATCCTCCTCGACCTTGATTGTAGGTCGTCATTCTTTTTATATTCATTGTTGGTAATTGATAACACTTTAGAGGATGGAAGCTTGGTAGGAGAATTTTTCCTCTCACTACTTCAGGTGTCAAACATTTGAACGTCAACCATGTTGTCTTCAAAATTCATTGATGCAACTTCTATGTTGACTTAATAAAGACAAGGTGTTTCAACCCACGCTTCAAGAAAATTTAATTCATCTTCAAATTTTGTTGCTTCTTCCTTCTTGTTGTTGCTAACATCTGCACACTTAGAAACATGCATGAGATCATCATAATTTGCGTTCTTTCCAAATTTTTCTTCTTCTGCCAAGTCTTTGCAATCTGATTCATGTGGCTCATCCAATTGATCTTCAACAATATGTTCCTCTTTACCTTCCTTCCTGATGAACGACTAGTGAGTCCTCAATCTCACACTGTAGCAGAGCATATTGTATCTCTTGATAATCGCGACCATTAATAAAAGCACCAAACCGAATGAAAAAATATCATCAAGGTCAAATATGTCTAAAAATGCAGACATATTGGGAAAAAAAATTTATCTTATCTCACTTCCAGATTTCTTTTTGACTCCACTTAGTCCTCTCAAGAACTCCAACAACCCTGTTACCACACGAGCGGGAAACATCTCCCTTTGGAAACTCTTCAACTGTAGAACCTTGTGGTGCATACTGTGGCTTCTATGCCACACAGCCAAATCTGAATCAAAGCCACCAATGCAACCTCACTCGAGTGCACCCTTCAGTAATAGCAACGGCTCCTTCCTGTTTCTTGACAAACTCACAACCTTATATTTCGAGGACACTTCAAACAACCATCAAACTAGCAAGGATGAAGAATTTTTGTTACCACAATAATCTGGCCTTGGAAGATATCCCTCACATGTTAGACTTAGCAAACGTTGGGATCAAATTTAAGCAATGCACTAGAGGCATCACAAAAATTTATTTTGAACGAAAGAGCGCCACCTTGTACTTTTAATATTTCATTAAAAATTCCATATTTGGGTTCACCAAGACCCAACATTTACACTACCAACAGCAACAACAGGTATCCACCAGTGAACACACAACATGATCCACTAGTGATCCTCCTGTACACGCAACTTCAAAGAAAGGAACGAATCCTTAATCCTAAAAAAAAACTTCGTCGCTTTTGGCCTCATGGCGTTCAACGCATTCATGGATTTTGCTTGCAACTTGCCAGCCAAGATGGATATTGGCTGGTCCACTTCGATGGTGATATTTTCTAGTCAACCAACAGAAGGCGCACGCTCTCCATGCTCTACAGTAGCTCCAACTTGAAGAAACATTTGTCTATGGCTAGTCAACATAGCTACCCAAACGTTGAACAATGGATTCATAAGAGGCTGCAATATACCAAATGTCATAGCATGTCCACTAGCAGTCAAACGTCGTAACCTCTTGGCCCTCGCAGGGACACAACAAACATGGCAGGGTTGTCATGTGCATAGGAGACTTCGATCTCGTGCATAGATCTACTCTCTGATCCAACACCGAATGTGGATCTGTGTTGAGTTGCTACCAATCCAATCCAATCCAATCCACAACACGATTTGTTTGTTGCAGATCCACCTTGTGGCTCTATCTCAACAAAGATATCCACACCTCGTACAATGCCACCAAACCACCAATCATCGTCGATGCAACAAGCAAACGAAATCAGAACGTTGTGTTCTCAGTCAACGAACATAGAGTTTTGAACGGATCGACTATCTGTTTCTGCCCACAGGTTTAGCTGGCACAAATAGCACACTCCAGCTCCCTTTCTCGGCTCGCTGTGGGCTGCAAGGACAAACAAGCCGCTCCATGCTTCTATGGTGCCACAAATCACCTCACCTCTCTCTCGATGGACAAACAAACTTACTGAGCTTTCACCTGAAGCTCTGATACCATGATAAAAATTATTATACTATTAATTAAGTGGCTCTCGAGGTGAGATATATGGAGAGTGCCCAAGCACTCCACACAATACACTGCAATTCATTTAGAAGAACCTTGTACATAGAGTCTTGCACACTAACAAGATGGTTTGAACCACTCCCTAGATAGTAGCATCTCAGAGCTAATCTTAGAGTCTCAATCCTATCCTTATCACAACAAACAACTAAATCTAACTTTATCCACTAATTCTAACAATCACCAATTCAATTCCTTGAACCATTAAGAGGATCCAACTAACTCATTCTAAGAACTACAACAACTGACGTTAAATTCGTCCGAGCCCACCAAAGAATTATATTGATAGCTGGTTATTGACAACAGGGTCTCCATTTTGCAGGATGCTTCGCACAACCAAAATTTGGAAAAATAAAGATTTTGGGCATGGGCTAACCAGCTTCCACAAGAAAACAAAGAATTATATTGACAGCTGGTTCTTGACAACAGGCTCTCCATTTTGCACGATGCTTCGCACAACCAATATTTGGAAAAATAAAGATTTTGGGCATGGTCTAACCAGCGTCCACAAGAAAACAACAGCGCTGGGGCTTAGGACAAACACATGGTTATAAAGAAATCACTATAGACACATGGATTTAAATAAAAGAGAACGGTGCTGAGTGAAACATTTTTCGCAGGAGCTCAGAGAAGTCCGATTCTCTGAGGTCAATGATATTTCGATTTCGTGAGGTCAATCCAGATATTTTGGTTTGGGTATTTCTGGAAAGAGTCACACTACTTTAATGTCAGCAAAATTGTGCTTTGAGACGTAAGTGTGATTCAAAATTTGGCGATTTAATTTGAAATTAGTTTACAATTCTTCAAGGCAAGTTCTTGATTACCACTGGAGGTAGCTTGGGGTTGTGTTATTGGGACGGTGTCATCTCTTCTGCCCCTGAAAAAGATCGTCATGAGCTTCAGCATTTCCAGGAGGCCAAGCAGAATTTCCACGCGACGAACTCCTTCGTGTGAGGAATACGAGCGATTCTGCAGCGATCTCGGAAACGAAATGCAGAACACTGTTTTCAATATCGTGCCCAAGAAAGTACCACCGGATTTTTTTCCTGACGCCAGCGATTATGAAGACGAAATGTAAGGACGATAAAAAGGAAGTTTTACGGTGTTAGCTAATTTTGTAGGGATTTTTCCGAATTACATACTGTTGTTTCATTTCTTCCTGATTCATATTTAACAAGAATTAGGCAGAAATTTCGAGGTCGAATTTGGAATATGGAAAAATTTTCAGTTTCTGTAGGAAAAGAGAAGAAATTTCAATTTCTGATATAAATAAAGCTGGAAATAGGGGAAAATTCAAGTTGAAATAGAGCTGTATCATACCTGTGCGTGAAACAGGGGTTTTATCTATTTCCGAATTTACCTGAATTTTTATATTTGGTACCATCCCAATTGTTCTTTTGTATCGATTCCCCTCTCTAATAATATATTTTGTTGGACAGGGAAGACGTTATGAGTGGGGTATATACATTTATCCCGAACTCATATTTGGTATATATATTTTTGTTATTGGTATTTATTTTATACAGATGTATTTGAATCCGAGAATTCTATGTCATATATTTAATTATTATTTTATTATATTATTAATATAATAAGAATCATAATAATAAATATTATAGTTATTGTCTAATTTTCTAAGTTATATATTATTATTAAATATTATGACAATATTTTAAAATTAAATCTACTATCATATTTAACTTAAAGATATATTTGGATTTAAAATTAATTTAACATCAACTAAATCTTATGATAATGTCACATGTGAGTAAGTTAGAAATCTCAATCAAGATTAGTTTAGCCAACAAATTTTCCAAAAAACAACCACTTTATGTTTAATTAAGTGTCACTTCATGTTCAGTTTAAAACATTTGATAATTTAAACATATATAAATTTATATATATGTGGTGTTGCATGGTGTAAATTGAATTAAGAAGAATATCATTTTGTAAACTATTTTAAATTTGAATCTATGGAATTTAGAGGAATTAAGATTTGAGAAAAATTTTGTACATGTTGTCACTGATGGTTAAAATATTTCAATGGTGTGTTGGTTAGTATCAAAAAGATATGTAATTTTTTTTATTGTCAACATGAAATTGATATATAACATATTAAACACTGATCATACTTTGAAAAAGATTTAAAACTGAAAGGAAAAATTATAACATTTAATCCCTTTTAACCTATGATGAATCCTAAAATTAAAATAAACTTACATTGATAAAAATATATAATTCATATTTAACTATATTAAATTAACAAACTAGAATGATTAAATTAATTTTCTTATTATCTTGCATTTACACCAAACAATTATACCAATTTCTTCCAATAATAAACATTATATTATTTTTAATTTATTTTTTAAATTAATAAAAAAATATCTTCTAATATTTTATTTTCAACTTTATCGACATTTATTTATTTATACTTATAAATCATTTATTTTTTATCAAAAAAAACCAACACAACTTCAGGCAAAATCAAGACCCTCTTTATCAAGTAAGATCCTTAATTCTTAATCACCATATCTATTATCCCTATGAACTGTGATCCATCCTCTGTTCTTTTCAATCAAAATCCTATGCACAATTTATTGTTAAATCGCATTACATTTGCCAGGTTCTCATCGTTTACCTTTGCTTTCCCCGCTGTTCCATACGCAATGGAGAAACCAAATATCCTCGGGGTCTTCATCCATTGGACTTTGATCGAACCTCTAAATGGCTGTGGCGGACAGTGACCCTATGGTCTGAAAGCTGAAAGCAATGCACACCACCATGACTTTGCACATAAAATCCAACTAATCCTGAGAGCCCCAGCGACCGACCTTAAATTCGTTTTGACCCACAATATAAATGTAATGGAATGAGCATTCATATCATTGCAGTGGCCGCCATGGCAGTGGGCTCTTTTTTTTAATTTCTGGGTAGAATTTCATTATTCAAAAAGAGTTTAAATAGAGTTTACAATATTTTTTCAACAAGAAAATACTAACTGGTATATATTATGTACCAAGGTAATTGTTTATAGTAAACTGTAATCAAAAACGTTTTTTCATTTATTACATCAAAATGTATGAGGTAGTCTTGGGAGGCCCAACCCCATTAAGATATTGGCTACAGATGTTCCAACAGATGACTTTTTCAAAATTTTCAACAACTCTAGCGAGCAGTACATATAGTTCATATACGTTTTCGGAAAAGATTATGGCTGTTATAGTTCATATACATTTTCAGAAAAGATTATGCCGGTCTGTTTTCAGAAAAGATTTTATAATATACCGAAGCTAAATGCATTCCTGTTTCACAAAAACAAAAAATATATATAGATGCCTTAAAAAGTAGTTTACTGTTCCTTCAAGTTTCAGGTCCGATTGGTTCTTTTGTTCATGTGTTCTATGAGTACTTTTGAATCTCCACAGACTCATAGCTTTTCCAAGCAAACCACAACAGTTTCCATAGAGCTAAACTTTCTGCCCTCATATTTGATCCCATCCCCCCGCTCCAGTATATTTTGTAATGGCATGTGGGAGAAATCATTAGCCAAGCCTGGCAGCCACATTTTTTATTTTGAAAGGCTTTGTCAAAGAAGCTGGCAGGAATTTCAAATAGGCCCATTCTCTTCGATAAGTCTCTTGGAGGCCTTTGTTTTAACTTAAGCTTTTCCTATGTGCTAATGATTTGAAGGCCTTTGTTTTAACTTAAGCTTTTCCTATGTGCTAATGATTTGAAGGCAAATTTTATCAATAAAACCGACCTACCTTCAAAAAATCATCTTATTTCTCCCACACCAAAGATACCAATGGAATAAAAATGGTATGTTTCTAAAGATTTCCCCCTCCCATACCACCATCTGACGCACTCGAATGATGTTGTCCTATGCTCAAGCGTGATAAGTTGAAAATGTGAACATAAAGAGTTAAGTGTTTCTCTAGAAAATGTACAATTATAAAATAAGTGTTGATTTTCCTCTCAATCCTCCCCACATAAAATGCAAATCCCCGCCCCTGTCATCCCTTTCTTTGTAAATTTTTCAAGGTGTGGTTTTTGTCTTTCCACACAAGCCATATAAAAATGATTATCTTCACCTCTACATTTTCCTTCCACATGTCCTTGAACCAGCTGTCCTATTCATTCTCCAGTATTTTGTTTATCCGCTCCTTATATATCTCTTTTGTTTTGATTTGGTCCTCTGTTGATGTTCTTCCCAGGTGATTTTGTCTCTCTCTTTTCCTTTCCTCAATCCATAGGGTCCTGCTTCACTGGGGAGCAATGCCATACCACGTGGGTTCATATTGGGGGATATATAATGAGCAAAAAATGACATTATATATTGGGGGATATATAGGGGGTAAAGGGTTTTATTGGAAAGTACAAAAATAGAGCTCAAAGTTAATGAAAAAAATATATAAAGCGGTATAAAATGTTAATGAAAAAAGGATGCCTAAAATATGTAGTGAAAGTAGGGGATTTTTAAATTGGGGAAGGTGTATATGGGGAAGGTGTATTCGGTTATATTGAGAAGGGGTTAAATAATGTGATTTTTAGAGATATTTTCCAATATGTACTCAAGTGGGGTGTTGTTTAGTATGCTATGATCGCGATATGTTATAGGTTCATTGAGTGAAGCCCCTGTGCCTCAATCCCAAACTTCTAATATTTATAATGTATTTGTTCCATTCCTCATCATATTCCTATCTGGTCCCACTTCCTGATATGACTCTCGTCTTGGAACATCAGCATTCCACCATTTAATTATCTAACTCATATAGAAATACTCAATACCCACTTGCATGCAGGTTTTCACATAGAAACTAAGGCCAAACTATAAGGAGACATAAAGATAAACATATTAAAAAAACGAAAGTATAATTCAACTTTGGGTTGGTTTTGGAATTTGTTTTCTTTATTACTTCCATCTACCTATTGAGTGAAGAAGTAACCACTTCTTACTACAGAATTGCATTACAGGTTGTTATTGTGTCTTTTTCCTCTTGTGAAGAATTGTTTTACATGTTGCTATTACGTCCTTTTTTCATTATGAGGAAATTGATACTCAAGGTCATTATGAGGAAATTGATACTCAGGGTAGCTTTACATCTTCCAATGAAGAAGTATTATTGTCTATTCATGTGAGAAGTGCTAAGCATTCTCTCTACTCTCCTCATAGTCCTCATCTGAAGAAAGCAATTCATTATTTGATTTATTGAGTTTTTTTTTGGAGTCCTTTTCCTCTATAAGAAGAGAGTTGCATGGCTTCCAACTCTTAGATTTTGTTTTCCTTTTAACTAGTTTTTCAGGGCAAGAGTTTTGCAGGTGTCTTGTTTGATGGCAGAGGCCACAATGAAAAGTAGTGTTCTCATAGTTCAGGAGTTGGATCCAATAGAAATAACCTACTTTCGGGTTGACTTTGTATGGTGAGCCTTTACTAATGTTGAGTTCTACACAGATCCTACTTAAAGTATAAACTCCACTTTGGCCTTTTGTAAGATCTCTAGCTAGGAATAGACCCAGGGCATTTATATGCTTGTAAACATTTAATCATGCCATAGATGACTCCTAAAGTTTGGAAGTTGGACCCAAATGGGAAGCTTTGAAATTACTATTGTAGAGGGGTTCAAATATGGGAACCAATAGGCCATGAAAGCCCCTATTTTTCTCAAAACCATGAACCCTTAGATACAACACTCTAGTAATATTCCTAACAGAAACACAACTATGAACCCTTAGATACAATACTCTAGTAATCTCCTAACACAAACACAACTATGAAGAAGCCTTTAGAACAAAGAAAATCTGATCCAATCAAAATATATCCAATTGTAAAGATATATTGTTCGAGACCACATCCCATTGAAATAACAAATCAATCCATGCTCTACCATAACTCGTGAAGATCTTCCAAATCTGCATGGGAAATTCAACAAGGGAACTCCTCCCTGGGAGAAATATGAGTGATTCAACAGCTATGTGGGGAATGATATGCAGAGCAATGTTTTCAATATCGTCCCCAAGAATGTCTGACTGGATATTTTCGCTGAGGTCAGCCATTATGAAGACGAAAAGCAAGTAGGATAAAAGGTAGTTTTAGAGTGTGACCTCATTTTGTAGGGATTTTTCCCAACTACATATTTCATTATTCGAGGAGAGTTGGTCGAAAATTTTGAGGTAGATTTGGAATAAGGAAGCTTTGGAAAATGGGAAGAAGTTTCAATTTTTGTGCCGAGAGGTGCAATTTACAGTGCAGTATGACCTCGATGTCAAAGTATGTCACATCCTCAAAAAATTATAAATTTATTTTTGATAATGTCTGCCAAAGCATTATTTATATAATTTGAATGGATAGTAAATTATCTCACCTATTTAATAATTGCTTTATTATATACGTGAATTTGCATGGATCATAAATTTACTTTGAACAAAAAAAATTACCACATTGAATTTCCAAAAAAATAAATTACCACATTGAATTTTCAAATTAAGTAAAATTTTAAACATCTTTACTCTTTATTAAAGTCAATACCATTTCCTAAATCAACGGAAAAGAGTTAATTCAACACAAACAATCAAAATCCAAAATCTTTTAATATTTCTTTTAATTAAATATTTATAAAATGAATCCTTAAAAATAAAAATATTGTTCTATGGATAAATTAAAAACTTTAAAGATATAAATATTTCCCCATCAAAATTGCAATATTTCAAAATTTAAATAAATAAAAATCTAAATAAACCAGAGTTATGGTAAATAAATAAAACCTATTTCTATACTTACTCCAGAGCTATGGTAAATAAATAAAAATATATAAAAACTAGATGTATGGTAAATAAGTAAAAGCTTGTTTTTATATTTACTCCATAAACCTTTTTATATTTAAAAAAACTCAAAAACGAGGTTTTTTTAGATGAAGGCTATGGGACGAATACCATGGGACAAATTAATATTAATACCATGGGCTAAATACCATGGGCCAAATACCATATTTATAAAATAAGTATGGTAAATAAATAAATACAAAAATAGGTATAAAAAGGTATGGTAAATAAATAAATATAAAAGAGGTATAAAGAGGTGAGGTAAATAAATAAAAATATATCAAATATGATTATAAGTAAAAAATCTAATTATATAACAAACCTATGGGCCAAATACCACAGTAAATAAAAGAGGTATCGTAAATAAATATAAATATAAATAAACCGGAGGTATGGTAAGTTGATAAAAACCTCTTTTCATATTTACTCCATAATCTTCTTTATATTTTGGAACACTGAAAAAATAGGTTTTATTTAGGTGAAGTCTATGGTCCAAATACCATGGGCTAAATTATTATTAATACCATGCAAAAAAAAACATTATTAACCCTAATATAATATTAAAAGATTAATATTAATATTATTATTATTATTATTATTAAATCTAATACTCATATTAATATTATTAAATTTAATAACTTGATTAATAGAATATTAAATTTATTATATTATAACATATATAAATGTATCCTGATATATATTAGCTCTAGATATATATGGGATGGAAGAACAAAGATATAGAGTGATAGAGGTGGAGATATAGGGAGATTGAGAAGGGAGAGATGGAGATAAACTAAAGGAAAGGGGAGAGGAGGAATGAAGAGCGAGAGAGGGAGACACAAATATGGAGGGGGGAGAGAGAGAATGAGAGGGGGAGGGAGATAGTGATAGGATTAGAGGAGAAAGAGATGGCGGAAGAGAGAGGGGGGTAAGAGATAAAGGGAGAGAATGAGAGGGGGAGGGAGATAGTGATAGGATTAGAGGAGAAAGAGATGGCGGAAGAGAGAGGGGGGTAAGAGATAAAGGGAGAGAGAGATGGCGCAAGAGAGAGGGAGGTAAGAGAGAAAGGGAGAGATAGGAAGGACCAGAGAGAGGATGTGAGAGAGAGAGGGATAAAGAGATGAACTTGGAGGGGGAGAGAGGGAGGGAAGAAGAAATATAGAGAGAAAAAGGTAGTGACAAGGGAGAGATGGAGAGAGAGTGTATATGTTTAGGGGTGAGCTAAAGAGACAAAGTAGGATGTATGGAGACAAGGGGGGAGAGAATGACAGAGGGAGGTATATAGTAATGTAGTTGGAGGGAGAGAGGCGCGGAGAGAGAGAGAGAGATGGGGAAGAAAGAGGAAGAGAGAGGATGTGAGAGACTAGAGAGAGGGAGGGAAAGAGAGATGGACTTGGAGGAGGAGAGAGAGGGATGTAAGAAGAAAGACACAGAGAGATAAAGGTGGAGAGAGAGAGAGAGTGAGTGAGTGAGTGATAAGGAAGATGGAGAGAGAGAGAGAGAGGATGGGAGGAAAGAGAGATATTAACGGGGGAGAGGAAGAGAAGGGGTATATAGAGATATAGATGGAAGGTGCAAAGAGGTAAGAAGAGAGAGAGGGGGAGAGGGAGGGAGTGACAAAGAGATTGATAGATATGGAGTGTGAGAGCATGTGTGTTCAGGGGGGTGAGATAGAGAGACAAAAAAAGAAGAGACGGAGGGGGATATAGATATGGATGGAGGGTGGAGAGAGGGAAGAGTATTTCTTGCACTAGATGGATTGATTTAAGTGGAGATGGTGATTTCTAATCCTATTTGATTATTTGCACTAGATTCATCGATTTTAGTGTAGATATCTATTTCTAATGATATTTGATTAGTTGCACTAGATGCATTGATTTCAATGTAGGTGGTGATTTCTAATACTCTTTGATTGCTTGCATTGGATGTTTTGATTTCAATGTAGATGTTGATTTATAAATATATTTGATTGCTTGCACTAGATGCATTGATTTCAATGTAGATGATTTATAATCCTATTTTATTGTTTGCACTAAATGCATTGATTTCATTGTAGAAGTTATTTACTAATCTTATTTGATTGTTTGCATTAAATGCATTGATTTTAGTGTAGGTGGTGATTTCTAATACTATTTGATTGCTTGCACTCGATGTGTTGATTTCAATGTATATGTTGATTTATAATTATATTTGATTGCTTGCACTAGATGCATTGATTTCAATGTACATGATTTATAATACTATTTTATTGTTTGCACTAAATGCATTGACTTCAGTGTGAAGTTATTTTCTAATCTTATTTTATTTCTTGCATTAAATGCATTGATTTCAATGTAGATGTTGATTTCTGATTTGATTTAATTGGATATATGATGCTACATTAATTTTAAAGTGATTGGATTAACAATATGCATTGATTTTAGTGTGACTTTTATGTTATAGTAATTTAACATATTAATATTGAAGGGAAACAAGAGAGACAATTATCATTTTTTACTACAATAACTCGGAGCTAAAGATTTAAATGATTTATGATTTAAATTTAAAATTAAAATGACGAAGTTAATCTCAAAAATATTTAGCACATTTAAAATTATTATATTAATATTTGATATATTTACATATAATTGATAAAATTAATCATATATTTGATATATTTTCCTTGGCACCACACGACTGAAACCAGCCTAGATCCATCTTAAGCGCTAAGAGGGATCAAATCTCTGGAGGTGCAAACCTTTCCTCAAGTTTTGCACTCAAAAAATAGGTTTGCACGTCTAGATATTTGATCCCTTTTGGCACTTGATAGATCCGGAGTTAAGATGGATCTAGGTTGGTTTTTTACCATACCTCTAGTTTATTTATATTTATTTTTATTTACCATGGTATTTGGCCCATAGGCTTGGTATATACTTAGATGTTGATTTCTAATCCTATTTGATATATTTTTATGTATCTACCGTACCACTTTTCTAAATATGGTATTTGGCCCATTGTATTCATAATATTTTTTCCCATGATATTTGAACAATAGGATTCACCTAAAAAAATCCTCTTTTTTGAGTTCTCTTTAAATGTAAAGAGGGTTATGAAGTAAATATGAAAAGAGGTTTTATTTATTTACCATTAACTCTAGTTTATTTATATTTTTATTTATTTACCATACCTCTGGACTAAGTATAAAAAGAGGTTTTATTTATTTACCATATCTCTGGTTTATTTATATATTAATTATTACAATTATATTGACTACAATTGGGATGACATTAAAAAATTTTACATACAATATTTCTTACATTACATCTAACCCATACTGGGTTGTAAAACCCATAGCCTCTCGGCGAATCAACCTCCATTGGAAGCCAATGTGGTAAAAGTATTTTTCTCACTCTCAATCATAAATAAAATATCTCAGTGTGCACATGATATCCTAAAATTTTATATAAGAATTAAAGTAATTAGAGGTAAAAAAAGTGAGTAAGATGTTTAAACCATATACTTCTCAAAAATATTTCAACACATGATTTAAATAAACTATTTGAATATCTATCTTAATTAATTTAATTAATTTATTTCAATATCAAAAAGATATGTTAAACCAAAATATTTTAATGTTATATACAAATATTCAATGTTCAAAGAAAAAAAGTAATCCAAAGTTAAAAATAAAAAATATCAGGTACTTCCTAATAAGAATAATAAGAGAGATGTGTAATTCATTCTAACTCTTAATATAAATTTAATATGTGACATCTAAAAATATTCATAATAACAAAAAATTTCAATGTAATATGTGAGATTAAGTAATATTGGCTTATAGTTAAAAATATATTAATAACCAAAAAAACAATTTTAATGTAGAGAATATAGTCCATAGATAAAATATCTCAATGCACATGCTATGTAAAATATTTTAATATCACCATTGTATATAATTAGAGCGATAGGTGTTTCTTTTTAATAGATTCACCTGCCAATATCGCCAACCATTTTTAAGAGCCTTTGACATCTATCCAACATTTATGCCACTGTTTTACATCCATAAATTAATTTCTTGTGGTTAAACCCATAAATTGTTTGCGGTAAGGGCAGCTCCGTGTTGCACATTTTGTCTGTGCAACTCATCTATGCCATTATTTTACACCCATAAATTAATTTCTTGCGGTTACACCCATAAATTGATTGTGGTAAGGATGGCTTAGTGTCGCGCATCTATCTGTCCAACTGATTTCATGAAGTGGGTCGATCCAAATTCACTGTAATTTATATAAGTAGGTTTAATCAAAATTTGTAGAAAGGTTGATAGCCTTACATTGTTGACAACATAATTAAACAAAGAATAAATTAAAGTATATTTCAGTCGCTCTGATTTATATATTTCTATCTCCAATGCAATGCAATCCTCCCCGTCTGAATAAACCTCCCCCTATATTTAAGATTCTTCCTCTCCTTTGACTCTGGTATTCTGTCTGTGTGTTAACTGATACTCTATTCTCTCTACTGCTTGTATTTTGACATCGTGGTCTGCAATAGATATGGTTATGGATCTTTCCATTGGAAGGGTAGGCAACACCATAACCAACATGCTTATTAAGCCTTTCATCCAATGTATAGATTATGCGATTCACTTCCTCGATTAAATCTGAAAAATTCTAGAAAATCAGTTAAATCGAATGAAGATCCTCCTACTAAATATTTTCAATCAATTCCAATATCAACAAAGGATGCTTCCAGCGATGATGAAAAATTGTTTGCAAGGGATAGAAAATTAGGTTGGGAATGCCAGAGATTTGATCGTTCGCTCACTAACGCCACATAATTGCCTCAATTGCCTCCTCTGCAAGTCCAACCTCTCAAGGAAAATCAGAGAATGGAAGTTAAATTTTGAGAATCTCTTTACAAAACTTCAAACTGAAATTTATGTGTTTTACAATGCTCGAGGGATTGTTGCATTTCCACCGCATCAAACTGAGCTATTACTTCAAGATGCGCCAGATCACGACTTTGTGGGTTTGGGGATTAAGTCTACAGAGATACGACTAAAGAGTTAGCTCGCTGATGCTCGCCAAGTAGTTTTAATTGGTGTATGTGGATCAGAGGTGTTCGAAATACCGCATTGCTCGAAAGGGTTTATAACTATTACAAAGTGAGTGGTTTTTTCTATGTAGTGATTTGGGTCACTATGTATCGGTTTTCTATCATATATTTGCAGATTTGTATTGCTCAGACAATCAATTTAGACCTCATTATTTTCCATTTTAATTTTGATCCGAGGAAGATGAAATTGTCACATCTCAAAATAAAGAAATTTCTCTAGTAATTTTAGATGACATGTGGAATCCACTCAATCTGACACAATTAAGAGTAGAATTTGGAAATGACAAAGGAAGCAAAGTTGTATTCTCTCCTAGTAATGGTTATATGGTTCAAAAAATAAACACAAAAAAATTCATTCAATTAAAACCCATATCCCCACAAGAAGCATGGGAGTTGTTTCACAATGTAGCTTTCAAAGAGGGCCATGTTCCTTACGATTTAGAGCATATTTCCTTAGAAGTTGCCAAAAAATGCAAAGGTTTACCCATAGCAATAAATGTAATTGCCTTAACAATGATTAGCATCATGGGTGTAGATCAATGGAATCTTGCTTTAAGCTTGATGAAAATAGTGGATTTGAACTTTCCAAGTCCTCGTCCTCACGTTGAATATGAGTTTTATCAAATATTGAGATGGAGCTATGATCGTTTGCCCAATGCTCACTTCAAGAATTGTTTTCTTTATTGTGTTATGTTCCAGGAAGATAAAGAAATTGAGGTGGACAAGTTTGTTGTAATGTGGATTGCAGAAGGGATTGTTGAAAGAGAAAGCCCAGCAAATTTGATGGAGAGAGTGAAGAGTTATATAAACTTGATTGTAGATCGTTTCTTATTTGAGGTAGCAGACTTTCCACAGACCCATATTTTTCTTAAAAACTCACGATGTCCTCCGTGACATGGTGATATTCATTAGAGAGAAAGAATAAATGTTTGTTTAGGATAGGTCAAATACATGAATAGTTTTCCTTGTAAATTAGGGAGCATTGTAAAAATATATCACTGTATGAGAATAATATTGCACATATAGAGTCACAAGGATTGAAATGTAAAAAACTGGAAGTCTAATCTTGAGAGGAAATAGAGGAATATAATAGGTTCCGAAAGAATTTTTGGCCATCCTTCCCTGCCTCATGGTGTTGGATTTATCTAAAACAAAGATAAAACGTTAGCAATATCACTTTGGCAACTTATACAATTGGATTTTTTAGATTTAAGTTACACAGAAGTTGAATAAGTTCCAAAAGGTTAAAAAATCTATATCGCCGTCAGTTTCTATATCTTTGAGGATGTTCCAAAATGATATCACTACCAATTCATATAAGAGAGAAAAGAGACGCTAATAGGATTGTTAAATTGAAAAAGTTGTACTTTGTTTCCATAATCACGAAAATAATAATTACTATATTAAATTTTAGTGTTTAGTCATTTCTTCAAGGGTAGAAAAGTAAACGTTGTCTCACATTATTATATTCTTCCTAATATGTATAAATATTTAATATATGTATTAATTATTTTTATAATTAATAATAATTTGAAATAAAGTCATAATTTAGTTATTTTTTGTGATTTTATTTATTTTTTTATAATGTAATATGTATCATAAATTTTTTTGATATCAATAGATATTGCTCTTTTTACTATTAGCAAGATTCAATAAAGAGTCAACATAGTTATAGTTAAGATAACTAGTACAAAGAGAGCTCCCAATAAAGCTT
The DNA here is from genome assembly GCA_034641835.2 of Pinus albicaulis. Taxonomy (NCBI): domain Eukaryota; kingdom Viridiplantae; phylum Streptophyta; class Pinopsida; order Pinales; family Pinaceae; genus Pinus; species Pinus albicaulis. Next base: position 528,855,372 of record CM076578.1, read on the forward strand.
CATGTCACATTGAAAAATCAAGTTTAATTATATTCTTTGATTGAGATATCAAGTCTTGTTCCACATTTTTCTAAAAAGTTTAAGTTGCCCACTGCATCCCTTACCAAGTTACAATATTTTGTTCAAATTCCTTCGGAAGTTATAATTTCTTGTTCAATTCCCAGAATCTTTGTTATCAAGGCGATCACTAATCACTATGCCTCCAATGAGCCTTAAAGCGTTTATGTTACCCCACTACATCAGTGACTAAAATATTCTATTCAAACTTCAACATCTTTGACCAATTAAGTTTTCTCAAGTTTCTTAGAAATATTTGTATTTTTATTTCTATGTCTACATGTCAAAAATAAATTAATTACTAACATTGATTTTTTGGTTCAAACTTTATCATCTTGGACCAATCAACTTTTCTCAAGTTTATTAAAAATATTTGTATTTGTGAGCTCTTTTTTCTTTTCTTTTCTTTTTTTTTTTCTTTTTTTTATAATTATTATTCTGAAATTTAATATAAATAATTGTATTTCTATTAGATGGGTTTATTCGATGTGCGCAAGTCAGGCATTAAATTAATTACTCAAACATTTTATTGAACATACTTTTATTACTCCATTCAAAATTCAACATCCTTAACCAACCTAATCCTAACCCACCCCAATTTCCTAAAGACACATTTCTCTTTCTGCTATTATCAATGAGCGTGTGCATCTCAAACACTAATCAAACAACTACAAGTTAATTACTGAAAAAATTTAACAATCATCTTTATTCTAACTCTTTTTAAAACATTCAAATTCTAATCACACAACAACTTTAACAAACAACGTTATTCTAACTCTTTTTAAAATATTCTCTATAATAATCATAAGTGATGCACAGTTGTACATTGTTAATTTGAAAAATGACTACCAATTTGAGAAGAAATGATTTTTATAACCCAAAATGCTTAACCCTCACATAATGATTATATGTTATACTTCATTCTTTGTCTTCTTGGTATTTTATTATTTGCCTTTACTAGTTAACAATCATGAACAAAAATTTTAAAATAAATAAATAAATATACATTAAATTTAAAAAAAAAAAAAAAATTATGAAAAAATTACTATATTTTCATACAAAAATATTTGAAATGTTTTCTATAAATATATTTTCAATAATTTTCAATAATAATGTAAAGAAAATATAGTTTAGCCTACACTTACTTAAAAATAAAATAAAAATAAAATATTCACCACACTAACCAACTAAGATTTAAGCTTAAGGTGATGGTTTGTAAATGATGCATTGTTGGTGATGCAAACTCCTTTCTTTTGGGAGGAGTGGACATCCATAATGCAAAATTAAAAATTAAAAATTACATATTTCCGATCTAAAATATAAAAATTTAAATATGAGTTTTAAATTATTCACATATTTTAGATTGTTTGTTCAGGAAAAGGAAGTGTCGTGAGGGTAAGTGGCAGCGAACATCAGCCCCTTCATAATACCTATATTTTTGGTTGAAGGGAATGTCGAGGCCACAGAGGAAACGTCTCCACGATTTATCTGAAAAATTATGAAATTGATTTTTTTTTGAATTGTGGTTTATCTAATTAGGCCGGTAAGCCTTTCTTTTGAATTAATGGACCTCTCGTTTTTGTCTACCATCTCATTTCCATGTGAAATTTGTTCACAAATTTTTACGCCACCCTTCTTCTATCCACTTGACACCTATGCGCACCATTTTTACATCAAATTTCCAGGAGGGTCCGAGAGATGAGAGTGTGCGTAGAAGAAGAAATTTTTAGGCGCTTATGCTTCCTATTAAAGCTATGTTGAATGTCGAAGAATTATCATATAAATCATCTTAGCGGCTCAATCGTATTGTTGCCTCCACCACCACCTCCTCCACCTACCTTTATGTCCAGTAGTAGCGGAGCAGTGATAGTATATTCTGGAGAAGTATGTGAGGAAGACATGCAGTTACGAAAATTTTTTATGTCCACTGCTAGGCTTTACAATCCAAGATGTCTCACCCAAAAATCGTGGCGCTAAGATCATGCAATGTTGCGGCACTGTGGTTTACCGCATGTCATGTCGTTTGATGATGTGGGCCTTCCACATAATGGGATAGAATAAAATTTGAAAAAGGTATATGCCAAGTATTGTTTGACTTGCCGCTCGTTTTGTGGCTGGATCTGTGTGTGCAATTTGATTAGATTTTAGGCATAATTTATTTGTCAGATTATGTTTCAACCATATTTGAAACCCAACTACTTTAAGAAAAGAAAAATATGATTTTGAAACGCAAGTATTATGATAAGAAAAACATATGATTTTGATATTTTAATAAACAAGATATATGATTTATTCAATATATTTTTTGAGAGTGGATATGTAAAATTTCACAAAATATTGGAATATTGAAATCCCCATATTTTCAACCTTGAAACGTGGAGCTTCTAAACATGGAAATGCATCTTTATTTGATCAATTCCATTCAAAAACCCTTTCTCAATCACATATTAAACCAAGATTTAGATGGTTCTATTTTGGATCTATGAAATCCATTGTAAGAAGCAGAAAACACCCTCCCAATTTTTTGTCGAAAAAATATTGAAGCTCCTAAGACTTATTGCTTTAGGGATTCTTAGGTAAAATTTAGACAAGAATATTGAATTATCGGGATTCTCCAAATTTGAAGCTTTGAGCTCCTGTAGATGGAAATGGTCTTTCAATTAATGGATTCTATTAAAAATTCTTTCTCAACTATTTACCAGACTGAAAAAAATAGAGATAGCGTATTAATTGAAATTGTTGTTTGTTATAAATTTTGGGAAATAATTCATCACATAGTGGGATTCATTGATTACCGATTTTTTTTTAATCTCTTTCAATTTAAAGAAGAAAAGGAGAAGAAAAACTTGTAAGGTTTCTCACTTTTCCTTTCTAAATTTGTCTCACCCTGCATTTCATCCTCCTTCCCCAACTTTCGTTCAGGAAAAGTGACCCAACACAAGAACTTCTCTTGAAAATAGTGGGTCATCCATATAGTGCTCCTTATGGCTGTTTCTTGTTTTATTTGAGGCAATTTAACGTAAATACTATGTTGATCAAGGAAGTGCTACAAATGCTACAACTCTCTTCTTGGCATGCACACAAATTGACACTGAGTTGTGCCGCCTCAAGAAATTTTTATGCCAAAATACGCTGGGGTATAAAATTTCCTACTAATGTGTTTCTCTGGTCATTCTTTGTTTTCTTTAGTAGGCATTTCCAATATAGGTATGTTTCCTCCCTCTTCCCAAATTTATCTTGGAAATTGGGAGACCATATTTACGTAGCCTTTCAAGTATCAAGATGCACAGTAGATGAAAGGATTTGAGATGTCTGGTGTATGGTAAGAAATGTAATGTTTAGAGATTTGTTGAATATCTTCAATATTTAGCCAAATAAAAACAATTTCTTAACTCGAAGACCCTACAACATCACCTTGGGTACTACACAGGAATTATTTATCTGCATGATAAGTGCAGAGACTACATCATTCACTGCCATATCAAGCCTAGAAAAAATGTCTTGGTTGCCAAATTTTCCCCAAGGTCTCCAATTTCAGACTAGCGAAACAGGTTACGCCACTGCTTACCCCTCTCATATGTTGGCCTCAATAGCAAAACTTTGGTCATCGCGCTTTTTCTTATTCTATACATCTTTATCTATTTTTTTCTAGAATATCGAGTCTGTATATTTCAAATAACAATGCTATATTAGATGGGATTGGATTCTAGAAGTTGCGAGGTTCGAACTTTTCTCCCCCTGTCCCACAAAAATATTTAGTCCATTTTCTATCATTTTATTGGATCATTTCTTAAGTAGTAGGTAAGTAGTTGTGAAATGGTTTGAAAAAAAAAAAAATTGGCCATTATGATCAAGCAAAGGAACAAGGAGAAGTGAAAAAATATGGAGGAGGTTCATTGTATGGGTGTTGCAATGTTTCATGTGTGCCTTCTAGTGCTAAGAAGAAGGATAAGAGGAACAAAACTTCCCTTCAAGTTGCAGCTGTTGAGGTAACTGATTCCCATTTGGCCAAGATTACCGGCAGAGGATGTGTATGAATGGATCAACCAATATTGCATGTATGTTTACTCAGCAAGGTAGAAAGGGGACTAATCAAGATTCTAGGGTTTTTTGGGAGGTTTGAACTCAAGATGTAGTTCAAATCTATAATATCCTATAATATCTGATAGATCTAAGTTGAAGTGGGTCACGACTCAGGCTTGTGTTGGCAATCAGACATGAGAATCTGTTGCAGAGTGATGGGGGAAAATCTTGACAAAAAAATATTGTTGTGTCTCTGTGTGTCAGTGTCCGAGAGGAGAAGATCCTGAAGAATGCTTCAATTTTTGGAAGAAAGGGCCCTCTGTCATGGCTCAAGAGGAAAAATCCACTGAGGTTGGATATTCCACTCCAATTTCCCAGCGTGAGTCGCAGTATGCAACGAGAGTGGAGTTGCAGTACGCAACGAGCATGGAGTCGCAGTACGCAGCGGATGTGGAGCAATTGATGGATATCAATGAATAGGGTTTTCATTATCTAGTTTCAATTTTCTTGCAAAAAGGGCTGGTGAGAATTCATGGAGGATACCCACAAGGCCATTCTTAATGTTCTCGAGGATTCCAAGCAGGTATGTAAATATTTGGTTTCTTTTATTTGTTTTTTCCTTAGTGTCAATATCCATTCGGCCAAATTCATTAAGAGGTTGCACATGGATTCATCCCTTTGCAGCTCTTAGGTATCTATTTAGTCAAAATTGCCCAGGGCTTACATCTAACTTCATTCTTTCAAATTTGTGTGATATGGCTCGAAAACCACAAGAAAAGTAGAGGTCTTAATGAATACCCCATTGGCATACTTCATATTTTTTGTGTTTATTCAACCAATATGACTTTAAATACACTAAGCATTCTAAATTTAATGTAGCAATTATTATTTCAAATCAAAGTATAATTCTTTCAATTTAGCATTCATATTGGCCTCTCTTTGCACCTAATGGGGAAATTTTTAGTATATATTGTTTAAAAAGATTTATGTGTATATTAGATAAAACAATTTTTGGTCTTTTTTTAGGTATATTTTTAATGTTAATTTCAATGAAATCCAACAAAGTTTTTTTTCACTTACAAGTTTAAGTTATGTACTCTATATAGAATTCAAAAATACAATTTAGACAATGAAAAATTACATATTTTGTAGATATATAAAGAGAGAACTACTATAGATTCCTTGAGATGTATCAAGGGATGAATTTTTATTTTTATTTTTTTTCAAATTTTGAGATCTAAAAAAGGTTTACACCTAAATATATTTTATCCCTCCTTACGCATATTAGATCCGATAGATATATGCTAATTTATATCATTTACATATGTTATAAATCTTTAAAAAAATTAATAACAAACATCAAAGAATATAATTTTTACTTCATCATTAAGTGTGTGCAATTAAGCGTTATGTTAACATGATGGAAATGGAAAAGCTACAACGGTCACGAAAGTTGAAGAACTGTGATATAATAACAAACATCAGAGAATATAAGTTTTAATTCATTATTAAGTGTGTGCAACTAAGCGTTCTGTGAACATGATGGAAATGGTGAATCTACAACAATCATGAAAGTTGAAGAACTATGGAGAAGCCAATGGAGGGGAGAAATTCTCATGGCCGACAAAGAACTTAGATGCATAATTTCTTTTTTACACCATGGTTGGGGAGCCATACGTGGGTTTTTGGTCTGCGTTTTTGGTATTTCATTTTGGTGTGCCCTGTGGCTGTCAGTTTGTCTATAAATTGAAAATGTGATGATGGTGTCATTTTCTTTGCCTCTAATCTGCGGGTGATGGGTTATATGACAATCAGGAGAATGTGGGACAACAGGTATGTAAAACACATGCGTGGGGAGGATGTTGACAATGTGTTTCCTAAAATGTATGAAAGAGAAATCAATGGTAATGTCTGCAATACGTTTGAAAAAAGTCTCAAGCCAGTGAGGCTTCCCAGAGGTGTTATGTCTCCCTTGTGGCATCTGGCTGTGAGTATAAATAAATATTTTTCATAAAGTGAGGTCAATCTGGGTTTTGGTCACATCTACAATATGTTTATCAAAAACCTCCAACCAATAGGCCTTTCGAGAGGTGATAATTCTCCTGAAAGGCATTTGGCATATGGTTTGGATCAAGATATGCAAGGTCTTGAGGATGTATCTCTTCAAAACTTCCCCATTTTTGTTAAACCCATTTTCAGGAATTCTTTGTGTCTTAAGGTAAAAGAGGCGAACACTGTAGTTCTGGTAGCTGACAACATACATCAAATTACATGTATTCTGGTGGGAGCAATTAGGCTCCTCTATGAAGTGAGGTAATTGGATTTGGCAAGCGATTTCAAAGAATATGGCATTAAAAAAGATGCCACGATTTACTTAATTAATGGTCTATAAGGAGGTGCCAAGAGAGTTTTGGAATCTTCTTCAGTCAAGCCCATGTAATTTAAGGAATCTCTCAAGTTAAATCCCAGTCCCCAGATTCCCAAGGAGCTTGCAAGTTAGGCTTTTGTGGTGGAATAGTCCTCATAATTCCCAACGCTCCCAACACTCAAGGTGAATGAGGCCATTAATAAGAATAGAATACCTGATTTTGAAGGTGAGGCAATTATATGTCGTTTTAATGGCTTTTGGCCTTTGATATTTTCTCTTTGAGATTTGGTACACCAGAACTGGTCCCAAAATATTGATATTTTTTTTTATTCAAATGGATACTTTGTGACGCTCTTCAAAAATCTGGAAGACTAGAAGAAATTTTTTTATCAAGGGCCATGGTTTTGGGGTCGGGATGGCCTTTCAATTCATCCATGGTTTCCAAAATTTAATCTTCTTACCATGAAATATTTGTTGGTTACTATTTTATTTAGGCTCCCTAACCTACCTCTTCATTGGATTTGGCCAGTGATCCTGGAGGAAATTTGAAACTCTATAGGTAGCTTCATCAAAGTTGATAGTGATATTTTATCATAGGGTTTTGTAAGTTTCATCCGCATTTGTGCAGAAATGGATCTCAAGGAAGGGTTACCAAAAAAATCATCCTACAGTTGGAAGGCAAGGAATATATCTAACCAACGGACTACAAAAATAGTGCCTTTAGGTGTAGAATTTGTCAACATCCTAGGAACATTTAGAATGTGTGTCCTTCTTCCAAAGTCTCTTTCTACAACCAGGATCCAAAGAGAAACCATTGCGATTGGAGAGATCCAAAGGTCACATCAGAGTTGAATATTTCAGCAACTCAACAAAAGAACAATCCCCAAAATCAGAAGAAATATCCCAACATATCGACTTCTCATGATACTAGGAAATCTAAGGTTGCATCGAAACAACCCTCGGCAGAGGGAAAAATTTCCATGAAGGAAAACGAGAAATCTTCGACCATAATTGTGCCTGCAATTTGTGGGCAGAAGCGAAACCATGAGTTAGATCATTCTGATAGCAAAAAACATCTATCTAATTCAACTAATATATATGTTATGGAACTTTCATAGCAAAATGAAGAAGCAACTTTATCCTCTGTTGTGACGGATGACTCAGTAGGATGGATTGATGTTTGTAGGAGAAAAGCCAAAAAAAATGCCCATGGATCACCCTAGTTTTTAAAACGAGGATTGTAGTAGATGGTCTCTGTAGTATGTGATTTTATGACGTAATATGTTTTTCTAGAATTAATAGAATGAAAATTTACCCAAAAAAAGTGTTTACAACCAAAGTTCTTTTTTTCAATTTTTTTTTTCTTAAATGATTGGAAAAAAAAAATTTCTTTAGTAGATACATTTGATACCATTGAGATGGTTTTCTAACTTGACTAATTTATGCACCATAATAATTTTGATGTGTATAAGGTTCTTTTAATCTTATAAAGCATATAATAGTGTGATGATAGTTATTTCGTTGTCATGACCTAATTTTGCATGCCATGTGTACAATTCTTTTTATGTTTTCTCTAGGTGAATGACCGCATAACTTGGACTTCATTGCACCAACCATTCGATACTAAAATTTAATTCAAATGGTGATTTGGATTTCATATCAATATTGATTTTAGCATATTAGCTCACCAACAACCTAGTGTACATCAACATGGTGTTAGAACTTATAGAGGATTCTAATTCTACATAGCTAAGCAATTAAACTTAACTAGATTTATCCAAATTCATATGTTAAATATCAAATTAAGCCAAGTTAACACACACCCTAGTCGACCTAATTCTAAGATTCGAGGGATCACTTAACTTTAATGATAGTATCCAGGCCAATTATTAGGTATATTTCATTTAAAAGAATTTGATAATTCAAACATATGTAAATATGTGGTCTTTCATATATAAATGGTTTCATAAGTTAGGCAAGTTTTGACAAACTTGTCATTGTACTCCTTGTGATATCGAGCTTAGTACAATGGTTCTAATGACTTGAGTTACAAAAAAAATGACAACATTTTAATTCTTGTAATTTATTGTAATTCATTCTTTTGTATGAATGATTGATGTACAATCCAAACAATCTAGGACTATGGTTTGTCACTTTACTTATATTGATTTCGGGACTCGTGGTTTGTCACTTTACTTATATTGTTCATTGTTACCTATATTATACCAATTTATTGTTCATTCAATGTGTTGATCTTACAACTACTTTTTTTAAGTGCACAGTTTTCTAGCTAGCCATTTGTGACACTGATTTGAATCTAACAAGCACTTAATCACTTCGACACTTCTATTGGCGACACATTCTTGAACTTTTACAAATTTTATTATGTATAATAGTAAACATTTTGTCATATTAATCCATCACTAGCTAGACACTAAAGAGAAAAAAAGGTTAATAACCCTCATATCTCATCTTCGTTCAACTTTGTTTACTTTATGCATAAGCTCAAATGGTTCTAAAAAAGTATACAAAATTTCCATTAGACATCACACAAAAGACACTTTCTACAACTTGTATAATGAAAGAGATGTGTAATATTTCCTCTTTTAACATGGTGGTAAGAATTGTTGTAGAACTATCTTAACTCTAAATGTATTGCACTAAAAAAAAATCAAAATTTAAAGAAAGATTTACACTTATCTTACTTAATTTATAATAAATTTAAAATTAAAATAATTACATACTATTATGCCCACGGTATTTTGGATAAATAGTAAAAAGGTGTTATTGTCAATACACTCTTAAAAATTAGGTCACAATTCAATTCCTCACACCATTAAAATGATCCAACTCATTCTAAGAGCTACAACTGACATAAAATTCGTCGTCCTGGCCCACCAAAGAAATATATTGACCTATATTTACAACTGTTTCTTGACAACATGCTGTCCATTTTGCAAGTTGCTTAGCACAACCAAAATTTGAAAAAATAAAGCTTTTGGGCGTGGGCTAACTAACTTTCTCAAGAAAACAACAACGCTGCGGCTTAGGACAAAGACATGGTTATAAATTAATCACTATAAACACGTGGATTTAAATAAAAGAGAACGGTGCCGAGTGAAGCATATTTCGCAGGAGGAGCCCAGAGAAGTCTGAATCTCTGAGTTCAATGATATTTTGAGTTGACCCACGCGTATCCGCGTCTCCGAGGTCAATGACATTTCCATTTGGTGCTAAGGCGCGTACGCGTGTGTATATATATGTATATATATAGATATATATGCGCTGAGTAGAGGGGGAAAGTGAAATATTTTGGTTTGGGTCACAATACTTTAATGTGAGCAAAATTGTGCTTTGAGAGCTAAGTGTGATTAAAAATTCGGCGAATTAATTTGAATTTAGTTTAAAAGTCTTCAAGGCTTGATTAGCACTGGAGGTAGCTTGTGGTTGTGTTATTGGAACGGTGTCATCTCTTCTGCGCCTGAAATAGATCATCATGAGCTTCATCAGTTCCAGGAGGCCGAGCAGATTTTCCACGCGACGAACTCCTTCGTGTGAGGAATGCGTGCGATGCAGCAGCGATCTCGGAAACGAAATGCAGAACGCTGTTTTCAATATCGTGCCCAAGAAAGTACGACTAGATTTTTTTTCTGATGCCAGCGATTATGAAGACAAAATGCAAGGAGGATAAAAAGGAAGTTTTACAGTGTAAGCTAATTTTGTAGGGATTTTTCCCAATTATGTACTGTTGTTTCATTTCTTCCTGATTCATATTTAACAAGAATTAGGCTGAAATTTCTAGGTCGAATTTGGAATATGGAAAAAATTTCAATTTCTGAAGGAAAGGGGAAGAAATTTCAATTTCAGATATAAATAAAGTTGGAATTAGGAGAAAATTCAAGATGAAATACAGCTGTATGATACTTTTGTGTGAAACAGGGGTTTTATCCGAATTTACCTGAATTGTTGTAAAATAATTATCAAAATTTTGGTTGGATGATTTCTTTAAATTGCTGTAACACAAAATTTTGAGAATTAAATTTTGATTGTAGTATTCTTTGTATCGACTCCCTTCTGTATATATATATATATATATATATATATATATATTTTGTTATGGGTATCTGCAATTCATTTTTTTTTTTTTAGAAGAAAAAAACACTGATTATATTATAATATAAATAGTACATATTCAATAACATTCTCAACTACTGAGAAATAGCGAGAGATCAGTCAATATTCCAGAGCATACACTACTCATAAATGGAAGAGCAAAACTGTGAGCAGTAAACTGGCTGCCACATCTTGGTGATGAAAAACACATCCCATAAAACCGATTATTTCTGTCCTTAACAATAAGACATGAAGAGTGAGGACAATGATTAGTAGAAAAAACCTTATAAAGCTATACAGAAAGGTGAGTATTTTAAAACCAAGCATAGCTAAGTATATTATGGGACTTTCCATGATGAAGGGATAAACGTTAAGACAACACGTCCCATGTGAAGGAAAGACTTTGTACATGCTCGCTTGAAATTCGAATGCATAAGATATAGCAAAGGCATGTGCAGGAGAAATCACATTTATTTGGTACCATCATATTTATTCTTTTGTATGGATTTCCCTCTCTAATAATATATTTTGTTGGACAGGGAAGACGTTATGAGTGGGGTATATACATTTTTGCTATGTATCTGGAACTCATATTTGGTATATATATTTTTGTTATTGGGATTTGGAATATCATTTTATATTTATACGTGGATTTGAATTTGAGAATTTTATTTTATATATTTAATTATTATTTTATTAGTTATTAATATAATAAGAATAATAAATTTTTAGAGACAATTTAATTGGTGATGATAGTGTAAATGAAGTATTATGTGTTAAGTCTGGTGTTCAAATTTTCAATCTCTACATTTGATCCAAAAAATAAAAAACATAATAAATATTAAAGTAATTATCTAATTTTCTAAGCTATATATTATCATTGAATATTATGATGATAATATTTTAAAGTTAAATTTAAAATTATACCTAACCTAAATATGTAATTGGATTTAAAAGTAACCTCTATCTAACATCAACCTAAAATTTAGCATGTCAAAACCATCCTTTTTATATAATTCTCATGATATCATGTCACATGTAAGTAGGCTAGAAAACTCGATCAATATTATTATAGCCAATAAATTTTCAAAAAAAAAACAACCACTTTATTCTTAATTAATTAAGTGTCACTTCTTGCATAGTTTAAAACATTTGATAATTCAAACATATATAAATATGCGGTATTGCACTTGAATATGGTGTAAATTGAACTAAGAGGAATATAATTTTGTAAATTATTTTAAGTTCTAATCTATGGAACTTAGAGGAATCAAGATTTGAGGAAAAGTTTGTACCTATAGTTACTCTTGGCCTAGGATGGTTAAAACATTTCAATGGTGTGTTGCTTAATATGAGAAAGATATGTAATTCTTTTCATTGTCAACATAAAATTGATATATAACATATTAAGCACTTATCATGCCTTGAGAGGGGATCAAAATTTAAAGAAAAATTTACAACTCTGAATATTTGATCTCTTCTAATTCAAAATGAATCCCAAAGTTAAAATAAATTTACACTAATAAAAATATATAATTTATATTTAGCTACATTAAATTAACAAACCAGAGTGATTAAATTAATTCTCTTATTATCTTACATTTACACCCAGCAATTATGCCCATTTCTTCCAATAATAAACTTTATATTTTCTTTAATTTATTTTTCTAATTTAATATAAAAAAATCTTTATATATCTCTTTTTTCAACTTTATCTCCATTTATTTATTTATATTGAAACAAAATCAATTTTTTTATTATTAAAAAAACAACAAAACATCAAAAACAACACAACATCAGTCAATATCAAAATCCTTTTTATCACGTAAGATGCTTAATCCTATGCACATTTTATTGTTAATCTGCACATGCTTGTATTGCCACTTCTTCATATCCTTTACTTTTGCTTTCATAGCTCTTCCATGTGCAATGGAGAAACCAAATATCCTCGGGGTCTAAATGGCTGTGGTGGAGAGTGATATTATACATTGACCCTATTGTCTAAAAGAAATGTACACCACCATGACTTTGCACATAAAATCCAACTAATCCTGAGAGCCCCAACGACCGACCTTAAATCCACAATATAAATTGTATGGAATGTGCATTCATATCATTGCAGCTGCCGCCATGGCAGTGGGGGTATTTTTTGTAAACTTATGGGTAGAATCTGTTATCTGTACAATTTAAATGGAGTTTACAATAATTAATACCCACCACCCGTATGCAAGCCACAGAGAAACTAAGACCAGTAAGGAGAAATGAAGATAAAAAATTAAAAAATTTAAATTTAATTTAGCTTTGATTTTTTTTTTTTACTACTTCTATCCATTTATTCGCCTAAAAGTAACCAGTTCTGTTGGGCAATTGCCTTACGTGCTGCTATTGCCGCTTTCCTCTTGTGAAGAATTGTCTTACAAGTTGCTATTGTGCCCTTTTAGATTATGAGGAAATTGATACTCGTGGTCCAATGAAGCAAGAGTACCGTTTATCTTTTTGTGAGAAATGCTAAGTGTTCTTTTTTATTTTCTTCAAGTATTCTCTTTATTTTCCTTATAATCTTCATCTGAAGAGAGCATTTCATCATTTGATTCATTGAGTATTTTTTTGAGTCCTCTTACTCTATAGGACGTGGGTTGCATGGCTACCAAGCCTTAGATTTTTTTTTACTAGCTTTTGAGAGTAAGAAATTTTGTAGATGCCTGCTTTGATAGAGAGGCGGCAAATTAGTGTTCTCATAGTCTAAGAGTTGGATCCAATAGAAATAACCTACTTTCAGGTTGATTTTGTTTGGCTAGTCTTTACTAATGTTAAGTTCTACACAGATCCTATCAAAAGTATAAACTCCACTTTGGCCTTGTGTACGATCTCTGGTTAGGAATAGACCCAGGGTATTTGGATTCTTGTAAACATTGAACCATGCTATAGATGAGTCCTAAAGTTTGGACATTGGATCCACATGGAAAGCTTTGTAACTACTTGGATAGAGCGGTCTAAATCTGGGAACCAAAGAGTCATAAAAAGCCCTGTTTTTCTCAAAACCACCAGTCCTTAGATACAACACTTTGGTAATCTTCCTGGCAAGCAAACACAACTTTGAAAAAATCTTTAGAATAAAAAAAACCTGCAAGATCTGGTCCAATTAGAGTGTATCTAGTTGTAAATATATGTTGTTCCACACCCCATCCATTGAAATGACAAATCTGTCCATGCTCTGCCATAACTCGAGAAGATCTTCCAAATCTGCATGGGAAATGTCAACAAGGGAACTCCTCCTTCGAAGAAATATGAGCGATTCAACAGCTATTTGGGAAACAATATGTAGAACGATTTTTTCAATATCCTGCCCAAGAATGTCTGACTGGATATTTTCGCTGAGGCCAGCAATTATGAAGACGAAAAGCAAGTAGGATTAGAGTGTAACCTCATTTTGTAGGGATTTTTCTCAATTAAATATTTCATTTCTTCCCGATTCATATTGGACGAGAAATGGTCAGAAATTTTAAGGTAGAGTTGGAATAAGGAAGAAATTTGATTTCTTTAGAAAATGGAAATGGAAAGAAGTTTCAATTTTTAGAGGGGGGTTAAGATGGAACGAGGGAAAATTCACTGTTAAGTAGTATCGTAATGTGTATAGAACAGGGGTTTTATCTATTTTTGAAACTAACTAAATTTCTCTAAAATTTTTTATCACAATTTTAATTGGATAATTTATTTAAATTTCTGTAGCACAAGATTTTGACAGCTAAAAGATAGTTTGCAACTCAGATTATAGTATCATTTTGTATGGGCTCCTCTCTGTAATAATAAGTTTTGTTGGATAGTGAGGGATATCCACTTTTGTTATTAGAATCTGGAACTTTTCATTTTTACATTTTATCTCATTTTTATGATGTTTTACCAACATCTTTTTAAATATAAATTTAGTATAATATAATTTATTATTGTTGAATGTTAAGATGATAATACCTTAATTTTAGTTTGCTACCATAACCTGGGATACATTCATATTTAAATTGAGTTCTTTCGGACGTACATTCTTCTATTTCTTAAGTTATGCATTATACACAACCTTTATTTGATATCAACCCAAAATTTATAAGGCAAAAACTTCTGTTTATGCCATTGACGTGACGATGTCACACGTTAAAGGGATACAAAACTCAATCATAATTCTCACTGAAAATAAGTGCTTCGCAGAAGATAATTGCTACATGCTTAAGTAAATACAACTAAAGCAGCCAAAGTTTTTTTTAGTTGGTTGAATTGCGAAAACAAAATATTTTTTAATAAAGAATTCTGACACCAATGGGACTCTCAAGCATACTTTCAACACAATGGGAAAAATAAGATATTTTGGTTTGGGTATTTCCGAATGCAGATATAGTATGTGAGTAAAACTGTGCTTTGAAACCTAAGTTTGGTCAAAAAATGGGCGATTTAATTTGAATTTAGATTAAAAAGTCTTCGAGGCAAGTTCTTGATTAACACTGGAAGTGGCTTGTGGTTGTGTTGTTGCGACGGTGTCATTTCTTCTGCACCTGAAACATATCCTGATGAGCTCCAGCAGTCTCAGAAGCCCGAGGAGAGTTGAAATAAGAAAGAAATTTCAATTTCAGATAGAAGTTAGAAGGGAAGTTGGAATTAGGGGAAAATTTCAAATAAAATTGGAAAATGGGGGAAATTTCTAAGTGCGAGTAGAGTTGTACTATAGTCTGTGTATGGAACAGGGCTTTATCTATTTCTAAATTTAACTGCATTTTTTTCCTGAAAATTTAACTGAACTTTTATAAAAATTCTATCAAATTTTTGGTTGGATGATTTCTTTTAAATTGCTGTAGCATGAGATTTTGACAGCTTAAAGAATGTTGAAACTCAGATTATAGCATACTTTTCTATCTATTCCACTCTTCAATAATATGTTTCGTTGGACAGGGATGACATTATGAGATAGGGCAGCATATACACTTTCCTGATGGGATCAGGAAGTGTACACGTACAAATTATGTTTTTATGTTGTTTTCATAAACGTTATTTATAATAATACAATTCTATTTCATTTATCCAATTTGAATAAAAAATGATATTTTTTAAAAATTTACTATCATTTTAAATATCAATATAAATTTATTTTATTGACATATAATAATATTTATATTAAAAAATGACCTAATTTAATAATATTTTAACCATGGTTACAAATTAGTCTTTATGCCAGTCTTGGAACAACTTTCAGGGTTCAAACTTTTTTCTTTTCTTAATAGAAATTTTAATAATGAGAGAGTTTGCATTATCGTATTATGGAAGGTTTTTTATTTAATTTAAAGTGGATGAAGAATTTTTTTTTTAATTGATGACCTAAAGTGATTCTCAAGAGAATATGCTAAGTATATGCTTAGTATGTTTAGTCTGAATGCTTATCCATAGTTGTAGTGTGTTACAAAGTTTGTTAAGTTGTATTGAATTTTAATAAATATAAAAAATTATTTCCTCTAATTTAGCTACTCACCCACCAATTTCTTAGGGATTTGAGCTTATTCCAATTTTAATAAGTTCTTCCATGATAAGTTCCTTTAGGTGACTCCCTACCCACCAATTTCCTAGAGATTCGAGATTTTTTCAATTGTGATAAGTTCCTCATTATTATTTATAACATTCATTTATATATAAGCAAATCTTATTTAGCAAAATGGTCTATCTTACAATAAAATGTGTAATTTATGTTTTCCTTTTTTTTAACCCATAACATTTGTGTGCATTGGTAAAACATTTTTCCTGTTGCTATAATTTTTTTGTTGCAATACTTCTTTTGTTATCTTTATGAAGCTTTGGGCACATTAATATTTTTAATTTGGTTGTACTAGTTATATTCTTTATGAGATCAAGTTTACTATAATTAAATAATTTTGAGAATTATGACTTATCTCTTCAATTTTATTAGTTATTGTAATTGATTTATTATAACAATTTATTGTTATTCAATGTGTTGATATCGCACATAATTGTTTCTGTGACATATTATTCTTATTAATCATTTCTGACATTGATTTGAGCCTAACAAACACATAATTACTTATAAACTTTGATTAGTGATATGTTCTTGTGCTTATGCAAAAAAAATTATAATAGTAAACATTTTATCTTGTTGATCCATTACTAACTAGACACTAAAGAGAAAAATGATCAATAATCTTTATATTCCATTTTTTTCAACTTCTTTTATTTTTATGCACTACCCCAAATGGTCTTATGTGGAAAAGCACCTTTTAAAACTTAATATGAGGAAGATGTGTAATTATTGCTTGTTCAACATGGAGTTGACATATAACATTTAAAAATAATATTAATAACAAATAAACATTTCAATTTTTCCAATTTTATATCAACTTCACTTTTTATTCTATCCATAGTTGCCTTCTACTCTCAAGAAAATGTGTAATACATTTATTTCTTAATATTGAATTGACACATGATATATTAAGAATCACTATAAATTGAAATAAAAAGAATATCATTGTAAATTTATTTAAGCCCAAATCTATCAAACTAAGAAGAATCATGGAATCAACATTTGAGGAAAAGTTTGCAAGTACGGTCACTCTTGACATATGTTGGTTAAAACATTTCAATGGTGTGTTGCTTAGTATGAAAAAGATATGTAATTCCTTCCATTGTCAACGTCAAATTGATATATGACATTAAACATATCATACATCTAGAGGAGATCAAAATTTGAGAAAAATTTTATACCTGTAAATGTTTGATCCCTCTTAACCCATGATAAATCCGAAAATTAAAATAGATCTACACTAAGATATGGTATGGTGATTAAATTGACTAGCTTAAACTATGGTATGGTGATTAAATTCACTAGCTTATTACATTATTTTTAAATCAAACAATTAAACCAATTTCTTCCTATATAAATCTTATCTAATTTTTAATTTATTTATAAAAATGAAAAACCAAAATAAAATTTATATATTTTTCATTAAAAAAATTGCAAATCCTCGATCCTTAATTCTTAATCACAAGGTATATTATCCATTTTCTGAACTGTGATCCATTATCTATTCTTTCAATCAAAATCCTATGCGCATTTTATTATTAAATAATTAAAATAAAAAATCCTTTTATCGCGTAAGATCCTTAATTTTTAATGACGAGATATATTATCCATTTTATGAACTGTGATCCATTATCTGTTCTTTTCAATCAAAATCCTATGCGCATTTTATTGTTAAATCGCATTACATATGCCAGGTTCTCATCCTTTATATTAGCTTTCGTTGCTGTTCCATACGCAACGGAGAAACCCAATATCCTTGTTGGTCCTTGAACCGAAACTCTAAGTCATCCCTATTAATTATTGAATGTTATAAATGAGTTATGCCTATTAATTGGGCCTCAGACACTATCAGGGAAGGTAATTGAATCTTGCAATCCTAAAATACACATTTATACATGTTTGAATTATTGAATGTTTTAAATGAATCATGCCTGTTAATTTTCCTTAGACATTATTATTTAAAGTAATTGAATTTTCCAATCATAAAATCAGATTGACAATAGTGTGCACTAACTTGGTGCAAATTGATACACCTTAACTTGGTCCAAATTGATATAGAATATGGATAGACTTAGTCAATTTTAAATCATGACTATATAATTTTAAATCATGACTATATAGGCTTATCAATATTATGAATAGTAACACCTTGTTGATTTTAGTTATTAGTGAGATGATAGGCTAACATGGAATCCAATTGACATTATTAATAATGGATGGATGAATGAAGTTTATTAATAACTTAGTAGTGCTGGTATGATAATAAAAACATTGATATGGAATCCAAGTCATATTAATAATCCATATTGGAGACCAAGTTTTGGCCATCATTTGTAATGAAATGGAATAATTGATTAGCTATGGTCACACTATTAGACAAAATTGTATATTTAAAAAAAAATTATACATACCAAAATTATTATGGTAAATAAGTTACTCAATCCCAAACCCAAATAACAATTGTCTTCATTGTGTTGAAATAATTTATCTTACCAGAAGTATTTTGTCCCCATTGTGTTGAAATAATTTATGCTACCAAAATTATTATAGTACATAAGGTACTCAATCTCAAATAACAATGGTCTCCCTTATGTTGAAAGTAGACTTGAAAGTCTCAATGGTGTCTGAATTCCATATTAAAAAATAATTGTTTTTTTTCATCATTTAACCAATAAGAAAACTTTGATTGCATTATAATTTTTTTTTTTTACAATTATGATTGAGTTTTGTGGCTCGTGTCAATAGCATAAATAGAAGATTTCGTCCTGCTAATTTTGGGTTGAAGTCAAACAGAGGTTTAAGTATATAATACATTATCCAAGAAACCGAAGAATATATGTTTATAAGAACTGAAAATTAAAATATAAATGTATCGCCAGATATAGTAGCAAGTTAAATTAATGGTATTATCATCATAATCTTTAATAATAATAAATATTAACTAAAATTATTATTTTTATTTAATAATGAAAATATAACTTTATACCAAATTTATATAAATAAAATAAAATAATTATATTCACAACAATGTTCGTTCGTAAATTAAATGTAAAAATGAAAAGTTCTACCAGTAACAGTATATACCTCCCTGTCCAACAAAAACTCTTCTTAGTACAGAGAGGAAACGATACAAAATAATGCTATACTCCGAGTTACCAACTATCTTTTAGCTGTCAAAATCTTGTGTTCCAGCCATTTAAAGAAATCATCCAATCAAAATTTAAAGAAATCATCAAGTCAAAATAATTTTGATAAAATTTTTGGAGCAACTCAGTTAGATTCAGAAATAGATAAAACCCCTGTTCCATCGACAGATTAAATACTACGCTAAAGTTTATGGTGAAAATTTTCCCTCACTCCAGCTTAACTTTTATCTAAAATTGAAATCTCTTCCCTTTTTCCAAAGAAATCAAAATTTCTTCCTTATTCCAACACTACCTCGAAATTTCTGCCTAAATCTCGTTACAGTATGAATCGGGAAGAAATGAAATATATGTAATTGGGAAAAATCCCTACAAGATGAGTTTATACTGTAAAACCTGTTTTTATCCTCCTTGCATTTCGTTTTCATAATCACCGACCTCACAGAAAATGTCGAGTGGGACTTTCTTGGACAGGATATTGAAAACATCGTTCTGCGTATCGTTTCCCCCATCGCTGACAAATCGCTCGTATTTCTTCCACGGAGGAGTTCGTTTCGGGGAAAATCTCCGTGGGCTCCTGGCACTGCTGGACGTCATGACGATCTGTTTCAGGCGCAGAAGAGAAGGCACCATTGCAATAACACAACCACAAGCCACCTCTAGTGTTAATCAAGAGCTTGTTTCGATGATTGTTAAACTAAATTCAAATTAAATCACCCATTTCCGGACCAAACTTAAGTCTCAAACCACAGTTTTACTCACATTGAGGTTCTGTAACTGTTTTCTTCAGACATACCCAAACGAAAGTATCTTTCTTTCCCCTCTTCTCAGCACTCATTCATATATATATATATACATATACACACGCCAAACTTTTGATGCGGATAAAAATCCCCAGTAAGACGTGTTGGTTAACCAAGAATATCATTGACCTCGCATTGCAGAAATTCTGGGTTCTCTTTTCATGCAATATATTGCTCGTACAATTCCTTTATTTAAAACCATGTGTCTATGGTCATTAATTTTTACCCATGTATTTGTCCTGAGCCGTAGCGCTGTTATTTGCATGTGGTGTGGAAGTTTGTTGGTCCGTACCCCAAAATTATTTTTCCAACTTTTGGCCTCCGAAGGTTCTTGCAAATGGGGAGCCCCGAGCCTGTTGGGGAATATGAATGTACATTCCATACAATTTATTTTGTGGGACAATACGAATTTTCAATCGCTGGGCTCTTAGAATTAGTTGGATTTTAGTATGAAGTCATGGTGGTCTACATTGCTTTCAGACCATAGGGTCATTGTATAATAACATTTTACCCCCTATACAATGGAGAGAACCAATATCCCCGGGCTTTTCATATGTTGGACTTTGAATCAAACCTCTAAATCACTCAATCGGAGTGCGATAATGCACATAAGCGACTTCATAACCGGAACCAATGTAGGCCACCATTACTTTTGTGACAAATTTTTATTAGAGTTAACTAGTATGGAAAGAAAATCTTTTAAGTTGTTGGTAAAAGTTTCTAAGAATAGCAGGTGGTTGGGAATAGTTGGAGAAACAGTTACCCACTCCTCTGGGGATAAAGTTGAATCCCAAGAGAGGGGTGGGGGTTCTGTGAATTCTGGAAGGGAGTGGTGAAGTATTTTCTAGAGCTGGTGGAAGACCAGTTGAAAATAGCTTTTGAAACCCTTGAGAAAACTAGATTGTCTGTTGATGACTGGATTGGCTATCCAGAGGTCACAACAGGAACATTCCACTATTAACCCGTGGCACCATCCAGATTCTGGAGCTAGGGGCAAGCGGAGGACGTAATAGCCTCCCTTGAAGGTTGGGTGGACAACAACTTGGATTTCTGTCAGTACATATAAGTACTACTGTGGATTTAAAGTTTTATGTTACTGAAATTGTGAATGGTCGAACGTAGTTTAGAAGATGGATGGATTACTGTGTTAATTTCTTTTCTTTTTTTTACAAATGCATTCTAGGTTCATTATGTCTAAACAGAAGGTGCTTTCAGAACTATGGTGATTATCCTCTTCTGAGTTAAATTTGAGCAGAGAATTATGAAAGATTAAATATACA
>CM076578.1:528876827-529012887 GCA_034641835.2 Pinus albicaulis
CATTAATTTAAGGTGTGCCCGGATTGTTGAGGAGTGTTAGGTCTTTCTCATTAATAGAATTGATAGAGCTTGATTATGTATTAAATAATATATTTCCTACACACACTAGTGGGACTTTATCTAAAGGGAATTTTCTAGATAATAAACTTAATACATATGAATCATGTGTTGACTCATAGGAAAACTCTATTCGTGTGACTAGTCATTATTTGAGGGAAATGATACACACTAATTACTTCTTTAAAAAATGATTTAACCTAACCACTATGGCATTTGACATATTATAAAAAATACTCCACAATAATGGTATTAAATCGTTATCTTTTGACAAAAAAATATATTAACAAGAACATAACGTCATCAAAAAATCATTGGATTGATCAATGGTGACGAACATTTTTTGACCGTCACCAAAAGTAACAAAAATAGCATTGGCGAGGATCATTAAAATTTCATCACTAGAAGTGTCACTAAAGACAGAATTAGTGATGGGCCTTTAACGACCCTCACCAAAATTGTCATTGAAAATGGCTTTGGTGACGAACCTTAAAGGACCATCACTATATACACTTACAACGACGCTTTTTTAAGGACTGTCACGATATGTGACATTGGTGACAGACCTTAAAGGTCCATCACAAGCATGACCCTCACCAATGTCCTTTTTTCTTATAGTGTTGTATTGACATCATTGTACTCTGCAGTCCCATTGACCTACTTTTGTGATCATTCGTTGGACATTAATATAATTATATTATCTTATCTTATCTACTTGTAATTAATATTGGTTGATTTACTTCATTCTTTCATAAATGAGAAATATTTTAATACTTCTTAGTTGTTGTTGATATTTTGTAACCCTATATATTCTTCCCATCATTAAGAGAAAATGAATTTACAGTCTTTTGTTTGTTGGCAGGAAATAATGCTATTTATTATTATATTTTGTTTAGATTGTTTTTCATTTTTATGTTTTGTTTAAATTATTTTAGAAGTTTACTCGCTTTCTGTTCCTTTCTAATTCTATACCAAGCTGTTTAGTTCTCAAATTATTCAACATCGGTATGGGTTTCAAACATGTTATTTCCCATGAACTTGTATATAACTCAAAAAGAGTTGGCTTGAAATCTCCCTTAACTATCCCAATCTTCAATTAGAAGCTAGATGGAAGTCTTAGTAAAGGAGTTGGATTTTGTCTTGACTCTTCTTGTTGAGAAGAAGCATAATATGGAACAAGAGGATTAATATGAAGATTCTCCTGGGCTTCTTGCAACAATTGACGTAATGGAAGCAAGCAACGTTGAATGAGGTACAAGTTGATCTCCATTATATCAAGGATCACATATTAGCAAACAAAGATTGGAATTGTCTAGAGCTAAAGAACGATATTCTAGGAAACTACATATGCTTTTAGATGAGCCAATAGACACTACATTAGCTCATGTTGCAATTGATGATGGAAATTATGTTCGCACGACTTTTTTTATGTGTTGTCCAAGGTGATGCTATGACATGCAAATTTCAGCAGAAAAAAGGTTGAAATCAAAGCACAAGCTAGTTCTTAAGGGATGAAAAAGAGAGCTATTTTTTGTGATTTTGATTCCCAGGTTTTTCCTAATTTTTTAGTACTAACAATCGCAAGGAAAAGAAGAGTCCTTGCAGAGTTTGATGATTTACAAGAGTGTTACTTGAAAAAAAGGCAACGTTGTGATTACGAAAACAATGTGATCACGGTTTGTGAAAAGAAAGGAATGGAAATAGTATTATTAAAGAAGGATATCGTGGAGGCCTCAAGGAATTACAATATTTTATTACAACATATACCACCATTTGCGACCCAGTTTCCATTAAATCCAAATTTTTCTTGAATATAAAATCTCAAACGAGTCAAATGTCATGTAAATGTCGCCCGATTTTTAAGCAAGTGAAGAAAGAAAGAGGAGGTCTCACCTTAGCAAGCAATTTCTTCAATACCACGAGGGTTTCAATAGCTTGAGAAATGGAAGAAGGATAATGGGGGAGATTTGCAACAAAATATGTAGCGTCTGGTATCACTTTCGACACGCTTTCGTCCTGAATCACTCCCATCTCTGTACCATTCACAAAACGTTGTGATGCTTAGAACCTCACATAAACCCTCTTCAAACCCTGTTCAAGAACTGCTGGGCTTGGATTTAGCTTGCAGTTCGCTCTTTTTCAAATTTATTTTACTTGCACGAGCTCTAGAATTCCTGCGTTTTGCATATGACTATCAAACATCCACAAAATAGCGCTTAAATCGATGTTAGGGTGTTTTTTTTTATTTTTTAATAGGGTGTTTTTTTTTTTTTAAATGTTGGACTATGGTGTTATTCCTTTAGTGTCATCACAATAGGCTTACCATGTTATTATATGGAATCAAACATAGGTGGTGAGGGAATTAATAGCCTACCTCAACCACCCAATCTACTCTTACTTGAGGTTGATGTTATGGTACTTTCACATTAATGTTATATTGCTTTTCCAAGTTCACTTACATTATCGTTAATGGGCTCTTGCTTTGTTCAAAATTTGTGGATGTTTTTGTATTTAATTTTTTTATAACGTAACAGATAACCCTTCCAATTTCATTTTCATTGGACTTTCAAATCTTTTTCATCAATGAACCCTTCGTCGGTTTAAACTAAGTATGACATCAATTATTTCTAATAATTAGTTGTAATTTTTTATCATCGGTATCCACAATTTTTACACTATTCAAAGCCTAGATAAATGAGATTCAACCTTGTTAAATATTTTGGAAATAAATTATGTAAATTTTTACCCTATTTGACATTTTGGGTGAACAATCCACCCATCGTAAGGAACTAGAAGGTAAACATATGATACTTTACCTTGTTCATACTTTATCGATTTTAATTCATGGCATGCTTCCTTTTTGTAGGTCCATTTGAGGAATAAAATATTGAATGGAAATATCTTAGTAAATATTTACCTTCACATTTTTACTAGGCACAAATCATGTTATTGGCCAGAAAAATTAACATTTTCAAGGGAATGATTAATTCTCAATGGTTTTCCAATCACCTAAGTTCTCACTCCCATCACCCTGTAACTTATTAAGAATAATGATTCAGTCAAGTGGTAGCCTAATATTCATAGAAGAAACAACTATAAATGAGGCATTGAGACTCTAAATCATTCCCATGAGATTCAACGTATAATAGAGTACTTTCTTAGTTTTGAAAACTCATATTTTATTTAAGTGTTTCATTTAAATTTCTTGTTTTCTTTAAGGAAGAGGGATTTATTTTTGGAGGGGTCTATTTCACATGTGTTAATGAGGTGGGTCAATCCATGGAAAATGCCTCTCCAAAGGCATGTTAAACACCTTACCTTCTAAATAAGTCTCATCTCATGTGCCCTTAAAATAACCGCAATTGGCCTCTCCCTATCTCTTTCTTTCCACTTTAAAGTAAATAAGTGCATTGAAGCTCCTTAATTATCTCTCATTATAGAATAACATAAAAAGTCAAATAATTCAATTGGGTTTATCTCAGGAGGTTGGGAAGAATGGTTGTTATCTCCCACACCCAAATTAAATTCCTTGCAAGTGACATGATGATGAGAAATATTGTTGTAATGGCTAGGTGCCTATGAATATTGTTTTATTGACCCTCACACTCACCCTCGGACTAAGAAAGAGGATAATTTCCCTTGAAAAATAAATAAATAAAATGAATGGAAGGAAGCATGGAAACTTGAGTTGATGGGTAGAAATGAATGAAGTTTTCTTTATTGTGAGAGAGAAATTTGGTGGACCAAAGAGAGAAGACACACTTATATTCTCTTGACTGACCATGTCAAGAAGGGGAGGAACCATGTAGGATCTATCTTTCGACTTCGTGAATTGGCATGCACTTTTATTTCTTTCTGGATGATGGCCATTCTCTAGTAATTATGTGCATTGGGATAATTAGAGTATCATAATATCATTAAAAAAAAAATCATTCAATTTATGTTTTCCTTTTGTCAATAACACTTGACTTTTTCATTAGCACACTAATACAATAGTGAAAAAAATAAAATAAGAGAATGACCAAAAGAGTAAAAAGTAGCTAGAAAAATCCCCTCATTCTAAATATGGTACCAAGGATAAAATGGATTCTTTGGGGCTCAAGTCTAATACAACAATATACTTATTAAGGGCTCAACATGTCACTTGTGAGAAATTATCCTAGGTGAGAATGAAGACACTTCTCTCAACCACGTAGACTAGACCTAATTGACTAATATGGTTATGCTCTATTTCAACTATCAAACCATAACTTCATGACCATCTCAATCACTAAACCACAAATCCGTAGATACAAGAAAGAATATTGAATATACAAAATAAAAATGGGCAAAATCTAATAAAATGTCATGCCCAAAAAATAACATAAAGTTGTAAATTATATGTAGTAATATGATGAATGTTAGCCTTGGGAGCACAAACTAAAAGCATAGCATCTTATTTATGGAGGGAGGAAGTGGATAAGGAAACCATAGCTAGTATAGGATAAAATGTGTAGTTATTTGACTCTAAAGATGATCCTATTGAAGGTCATCATATCTTTGATTACTATTTCCATGTGTGTCGTACAAAAAATTAAACTAGAAACGAACATCATGAAATTCTAGATAACAAAAAATCTTTGTATCTTGGATAATCAACCAAGAAATATGAAAATGACCTCAATCAACCAAAAATAGAGGTATTTGTTCCTAAGTTTCTATAGAAGTTATATGTCCTTGTGTTGGAGCTCCTGTCTTTGTCATGAAACCAATCCAAACAAGCACCTTAGTTGTGAGATAATGACTCCTAGATGAGCGAGACGCCATATCAAACCATAGAGCTACTACCATAATTCCAAGGAGATATTCCTTGTATGCATAGAAAGGTTTTGAATGCATGCATCAAGTGGTAGAGGGATATACTTCCATTTCCCTCACCCACCACATACCATTGAAACTCCAATATTATCCATGATTTTCACCCACCATGTGAAAATGAAGGTCATGTTAGGTGTTCTAATGAGGGAGTGACACGGTATGATAGGAAATTCTAAGGTATGCTAGAGAAACATGGCTTGAGGCCTACAACTCCTCCTTCATAGGTGACATAATCCAAATATAGCTCTGGTGCGAGCTCTGGAAACTTCTCGACATCAGCGATGTCCCAATCATTAAATTGGAGCTGAGGAATATTTTCGAGCATGCACCCTTCCATTGGGGCATTCTTAGGGATTATGGGTAGTTGGATACTCGCGCGCACCTTGCCTAAGTCCTTAGTTTCCTTTACAGATGGCTTGTACAGTGCAATATAGCTTGATAGCCACAATAATGGGGCTATTTCAACTACTTTCTCGTCTTATTCCTCAATGGCTTATAGGACTTCTGCCATGGGTCTTTCCATCTTCTCTCCCGTTGAAGGGAACAATCTTGGGGTCTTATCTCGGGGAGATATACGCGTTCTAGAGAATTTCCCCTTCTTATTCTTAGGTGGCACAGGTGTTTCAACAATAGGTACTTCAGGTGTGGCAGGGTCATCACCTGGTCTCATGGTTGTCATCTTTTCAAGAATTGCATACCCTAGCCCTGCTCGGCACAATGCGTCCTCAAACCCTGGATCAAAACCAGACATAGATGTAGAAAATGCAATGGAAATCAAAGAGGTCAAAGCACAAAAATCACTCAGAACACAAAGGGAACTACTGTGACCCCATAGGTCATATTTATACTTGTGGCGCATCTTAAACGTCCCCTTGTGCATTAATGAGGCTCCATTACT
Source organism: Pinus albicaulis (assembly GCA_034641835.2). Classification (NCBI taxonomy): domain Eukaryota; kingdom Viridiplantae; phylum Streptophyta; class Pinopsida; order Pinales; family Pinaceae; genus Pinus; species Pinus albicaulis. Next base: position 528,882,640 of record CM076578.1, read on the forward strand.
GAAAAAACAATCCTAAATCTGGGAAAATCCCTTCATTAAATGCATCTTATATGCTCCCAAAAATGGTAATAAATATGTATTATCCAGTTTTATTTTTCTAATGGCTAGTTTTTGACACCTCTGTGACCCAATAAACCTCCTCGCACAGATACTGTGCGCATGTTGCACCTTACTGCACATATAATCCAAAGCTAAGGATAACCTCCGACAAACTAACCCCCCTCCCCCAACATAGAATTGTTGACTAGGTAATTCAAAGCATATCGGGTAGTGTCTGTCACATCCCTTAACAACGGCAAACTTCTCTGAAATTGGGCATCTCAATGGAATGTCGCACCTCTTCGCCCAACGATCAACTCATACTTTGGAATGCACTTTTTGTAATACCTAACAAGGCTCGTCATGGAGCGCACTTGTCTAAAATTCGTAGGTGAGGAAATCGAGGTTCCTTTGACCACGGGCAACTCCATAGACTAAAAAAATGTCAATTTTCTATAATTCATAGTCTGCATCATCAACGCGTTAATAATTTATGGGATCAAATCTTGGTCATCATGTTCTAAGCTAAATGTAAGAATAAAATGCTATGTCATCGCAGACCATTCACTACTGCCTTTGCGTAGCTCTATCTCAAAGTACCATTCAGTAGGCACCTTTCCCAATGTGTGAATAAATATATGGACCCATTTAGGTCTTGGATCTACACCCCATACCTGATTCCATCTGGCCAAATGTCTACACGGATCCTCTTTTCCAGAGTATACATATTTCATTTTAATAACAAGACATTCAAACCGAAACCTCTTCATGCACACACATTCCTCCCAGTTACCCATACTCTTATTATGAGTTTCCCACCATCTTGCTAGATTAGCGTGCAAGCCAAGGTCCGGGGAATGGAATCTCTGTCCTTCTGACACAATCCTTTCTGGCTCTCCGATAAACATGTTGACATCAGTGGAGCCATCATAGTGTGGTAAATCATGTATCTCAGATGTAATACAACATAGAGATCGGGTCACATGATTACAGCACAATGCAGACACCTCATGCAGGCGGTTTTGCCAATTTTATAGTTCTTCATCAGAGTCTGAAAAATAAGAGTCTGGATTTAGCTTATATATTTGATCGATCTTGTCTGCATCACACATTGGTTTAGTATGTCTTTGGCCTTTTGCAGGATCTATAGGAATAATGACCCCAACTCCATTGCTTTCAAATTCCATCCTCCTTCTCTTTAAATTGATAACACCATCCATGTCAATGGCCCAATCCAATCCTAGCAGCATAGGATATGGATCAATATCATCTAAAAATTTTATGACTTCAAAGTCTACCATCATCTTGACACCCTCTATATTGACCACAACTTGTGACAACCTCCCTAAAGGAATGATCTTCTGTTGATTGGCCATGCGCAACTGAATGATAGACCATTCCAGCTTTGGCTCTCCCATGTGCTACCATGTTTTCTTAGGTAGAACATTAGGATCTGATCCAAAATCTAGAATAACTTGGTTCATTTCATAACCAACAACCTGTGAAGTCATACACATCTCCCTACTCTTTCTCTTCTTTTTCTTGTATATTTTATTAACTGCTCGTTGTTCTTTCTCTACACAATTATATATTAATGCCTACATATTTTCGACAGCCTTCTTGTTCCACAACAACTTTATACATGCTTGTAGAAATGGTTGAATCTCCTCATCTCCTCCTGCTTCCCTTAGTGTTCTACCAGATGTTCATGTACTTCCTTCTGCAAATTCTTTCCATGCTTCAATAAAGGTCTCTTTTATGTGCTAAGGATTAAAGCCTTATTTGTTTTTATGTGCTTTATTGATCAATAAATTAGTGGCTATTTTATTTCCTTTATCTTCATTGGTGGCTACACAAATCCTGGTAACCGTATTCACACAAGGGTCTTCTTCATGAGTTTCTGTGCAAACCATCTGAATATTTTGTGTCGGGGTGTGCGTCTTATTTTCCTGCATTTTATCAATTAAGACAAGACATTCTTCTATGACATGATCAAATTGTCTGAAATACCTGCAAGACTGTCATGCTGGATTTGGACAGTCGCGTGCATAATGGCCAGCGTCTCCACAATTATAGCAAATCACTTGTCCTTTTCCTTAGCCAGCTGATCCACCTCCTCGGCCTCTTCCTCTACCTTGGAATCCTCTATTCCCAGAAGGGGATGTTGGTGATGTAGGCTCAACCTGCATTCTATATATCTCTGCTTTATCCAACATCATATCATAGGTACGACAATGCTGTTCATCATGCCCTAATGATGAACATAATTTGGAAAATAACTGCTTCAAGTCAGGCTGATATTTTCCAGTCCTTGGGCAAGAAAATGTTTCATGTAATCCAACAATATGACAGATAATGCACCATACAGGATTCTTCAATGTGATAGGACCTCTAGCATTCATATTATTGTTGAATACAGGACACTGGTCTTTATGGTGCCCAAAAGCTTTGCATTTTATACACCACACCTCTATGCAGACCTCCTTGCCTTTGTCTTTGCATAGAATTTGAATATCTAGATGAATGGATTCCAGTTGATTTTGAGTCTATTGATTTCCCAGTGAAATAAGTGTTGAGTTAGCCTCCAATTTCATTGTGACCTACACAACCTCATCTTGTGTGGCAATATTTTTCTGACCTTATGGCTGATGCGGTAGGAACATAACAATGAGCCATTCCTTATGCTGAGTATCATCAATAACAAATATACCATATTTGATGGTGCACTTCAACCTTTGATCAGCCTCCCATATAGATTCATTAGGCTCTTGATGAATATCCTTCATTTATGTCACCAGCTACGCGTATGAATTAGGTTTCTTAAACTACTCCTAAAGGGCCGCTTTAATTTCTTCCAAGGTAAAATTTGGGTTTGCTTGAGCGTACCTAATGTACCAGTCTAATGCGTGATCTTGGAATGCAGTAGCCAGCTGCGTTGTTATAATATCAGTATTGTTAACTTGTTGAGCCTTCCATATGGCCTCAATCACAAATCATAAGTGATCAGTATCCTCATTTCCAATGCCTCTGAAATTAGGTAAATTCATTGATGCATCCATATCTACTTCAGGGGGAGGTGGAGGTGGCGGTGGAGATGGACTGTGCGGAGAGGTAGGTGTCCTTTGATGTGAGTTCATAAGTGGAGTGGATGGAGTGGAAAATAGATTCAAGGGTCTCTATTGTGATGACCTTTCTTCTTCAGAATCACTTGATCTAGCAGGTTCTGGTTCAGGTTCACTATCAGATCTAGGCTTCAGAGGGCTATAAATAATTTTGCTCAGAATATTCACAATAAATTATTCCTCTGCGCGTAATTGAACCTCTTTGATGCATTCAAGCAGTATGTTCGCAAATACAATCTCCTTCACACAATAACATTTTCATTAATAATTTCAATGAGCATAGGAACTTAACTCTAGGGCCTTCGAAAAACCTTCTTTCCACTTCAGAATATCACACAAATTGGTCAATGGAAAATTCTATCACAAATCCTTCCAAGATGTGATTGATCTAGTAATCTACCACGCGGGTGATCTTATTGTCAAACTTATCTACTTGCTGGATCAAATCAGGAGTCAAATCAGTGACTACGTCTTCCTTTATGCGGTGATGGAATTCAGCTAAACGGGACAACCAGCTAAACGGGACAACCAGTCTTGTAGTTCGTGTGCAAAGGAACAAAAGAATATTTCATGCACTTCTGTTTAGATATATTTTTGTACCCATTTTTTGTTATATAACTTAGTACTTCTATTCTCTTGGAGCACAAATTCAAGGATCTTTCTATCCAACCAATATTGTAATTTGTTTCGTGATAGATTCCATAACAACAAATCTCCCTCAAAATGATCCCGGTCCTGACAATGGAACCATTTTTTGGCTTGAGGGGTCTTGACCCAGGTTCAGAGTTTATGGATAAACCAACAAACACTCCAACTACTGGCCCTTTCAGCAGTGATCTGCTTGCGCAGACCAAAGTCTCACTTGAAGCAATATGGGGGGGTGCTGGAACCAGGTTTCCGCACCATGAGGGAGAACTTAATGAAGTGGTCCTCAGCAAAACCAAATGTGAACTTATACATAGGCGTGCAACAATATCTAACAGTCTCACAGAGAATGCACAGTCATTAGAAGAATAACACAAAATCGTTGTTGCCTTAGCGTAGATAAACAAAACATAACCAGATCCAGATCTTAACCAATACAGATATTTAAATAGATCTATTAACCATCAATAACCATTCATAATCATATCATATATCCTTGCGCAATTGTCTATAAGTAAGACAAATAATATGATCTTAACATAATATAAGCAGTAAACAACTCAGATTCATAACACAATGAACTTGCCAAAAACTGTCCTCTCTATTAGCTTCAGATATTTCAATCAATATATCCACTTTCCCTTACAAAACCCTTCCGCACACACAGTCAACGGAGTCCAAAGACAACCAGGACTAGGTCTCCATGCACACAGTTAGCAAGAACCTTTCAACCCAACCAAAACAACCCTTACAGACGTGTAAACTTATTAGAATATCAATAATTCATTACCCAACTAAACTACTTAGCTTAGATACAATCTATCTATTTATATACACCTAGCACATAGATACTATGGTCTCAAACAATTTTGAGACCATAGTTTACCCTTAATCCCATTTACATCAAAATTGGGGACTTTTACCCACCCGAAATCCCCTTGACTCCCTTTACATAGTGCGCACATAAAAAATTATACAAAAATATATCGGAAACTGTGCCTCCGGGGACCCCACTCCAACAAATTGCATATAAGGCTACATGTTGAGAGGTAATTTGTACTCCCTCTCAACGGCCAAGTCTCTAACCTTTGCTTTTCTCCTCAAATCTTTGCATGCATCTAGTACCTCAAGTACATATAGGTTCTTGACTCGTGCACATTGTAATTTTCCCATCGTTACAAAAGTTTCTAAAAAAATATTTGATTTTAAATCGACCATATCTCTCTCATCTGAGCTCCAAATTGCTTTTCCATTTGCGTAGTTTTTCACAAGGAATCCAAATATGCTATTTTTTTTTTGAATTTTTTACACCAAAATCTATATTCTCTGCAAACTCGTCGCCTAAAAAATTCCTACTCTGATACCATGTATAAAATCTAACCAATGAGATTCAATTTGATCTTGTAATGTACTAAAATAAGATATTGGATCCTTCCAATAATTTTCGGAAAAAAACACAATCACACAATCACATATAAGTAAGAGAAAAAAAAATATCAATCACACAACACAAGATGTATCTGGGGAAAGAAACTGATCAAAAATTCTCTATCTCTATTGTGTATTAAGTCAAGGAATCATGAAACAATACAATGATTAATCTCTCCTGAGATTCTTGAGCACCCTTCCAATTGTCTCCCACTGATCTAGGTAAACTCAGTCTAGTACTTAGCCAATTCTTAGCCTTCCTTCAGCCTGCCTTTCTCATCAAATTCCTAGGGAATTAGCTCCCTATTAATTAGGAAAATCAATCTTCCTTGATTGTGCAATCCATCATGAAATCCCAATGACTTTATAATCGCACATGGGAAATTTTGTATAAATACAACTGACAAATATGTTCCCTTTAAACTCTATCACAACTAGGTCTTCCTCGGAACTGACATGCATGCAACTATTAATAGTGAATTATCAGTTATCTCATTGATCTCTCATTGTGAATTAAATCTAATTTAATTCACTTGTCGACCTCTCACTAGCTCATCACTTAGTTAGAACTATTTAAACTAATTGTAACTAATTTAATTGAGTTAAATATTTCACACATGCACCCCACTAATGCATCAACTACAACTGGACCCCAAAAATATTATATTAATCCCTCTATATGCCTTATCTTATACCCTCAACTCAAATTTCTTGAGCTAACTCAGTCATCATGACTGAGTTAACTGACACAAGTTCAATATGAGATGAAATTACAATTTATTGTCTAATTTATTTAATGGAAAAATAAATTAGATGCCCCACATTCTTCACTCCTGGTGCATCAAAATTCCTCACCAGTGTGGGTGCATATTTTTTTGTCCTTTCTGGTTTCCAATTTTAATGTCTCTTGTTGAAAATTTCAACATTCAAAATTTGATGCGACCTTCACACAAAGACACCATTGAAATCACATGCCCAAATTCTCATGAGCAACCTCTCTTAAGCTCGATCTTCCATAAGAGAACCAACAATATTCCATCCTACTTCCTAGCTTGAACCGGCCATTAAGGTAAGAAAAATTCTTATGAATCCTCACATGATGATCTTTCTCTTAGAGGATGATCATGGCCTCCCTTTAGCAACCCTAGTTACTCGGCCCTCTTACTCGACCTAATTTAAGACTACATCTCTCTTCGTCCCCTTGATCAAATGAGATCCTTCTCACTTGATGTTATTTACTTCATCCTAAGGCATCTTTAAATAGTTTTTCCTAGGCCTCTTAGGAACCCTCTAGAACTTACGGGTTTTATCCACTTAGACCTTAGGAAATATTAATTTTCCTTTTTAATTTTCTTTTAGATTTTAAACCCCATCTTGGGTCCAAAATCCCTTTTCTTGGCTTCTTTTCCCATAAACAATTTTGTGACCAAACTCATACAAACCCATCTCACTAGGCTTGTGAAGTACCTCCCAAGCTACATAATCCAACAACATATTCTATTTGTAGTAATGGTAAGTTGTTCAAATGAGGGATTGGTTGGGTTCCCAAGTTGCAAATTAAGTGAGGGTAGTTGTGAGGGCATGATAGCTATGGAGGGTTAGGGCATGCACATTAGGAATGAAAAGGCATGCTAGCGCATGTCGGACAATGTCAATGCATGTTGAAGAGTGTTAGGGAGTGTCGGGGCATATTAAGGGATAACTAGGTCAAAATGCATGGAAAGGAATGAATAAGAGTGTGTGCTAGGGAGTGTCAACGAATTCAAGTGAGCTAAGGATGAAGTGTGTTAGGTGAAGTTCATAATAGGATTTACAGGAGGCAATCCTATGGTTGTTATACGGGGCTCGACATAGTGGTTTTAGAAAAATTGAGATCACTTTGTGCTAGGCACAACATTTTTTTTCCTTTAGTTATTTTTTATATGAGATGTGGCACACTTTGGCTACATGCTCATGTTTTAAACTATTCTAGATAATTTAATATTGTACATTTTTTTGTATAAGTTTTGTGGCACTCGACTTGTGTTGGCTTATATCTTGTGTGCCTTGTGCATCTTCTGGTTCTTGCAAACTCTCATTTAATGTTCTACTATTTATATGAACTAAACATACATGTGAAATATTTCCTATGTAAGATATGTTGCTTAGTTGTTTTATGGCCATGGCTAGATCATGTGATCCTTATCTTGGTAAATATTTAATTGGGACAATTTTAGCTTGGACATCAGTGGCATAAGATTCATTATAGGTAGTTATTAGGTGAACAAGGCACAATCTACTTGTATTAGGTGCAATTGGTCAAGTTTTTGCGGTTGAAGCAAGCCAATATTGTCACATGAGCTACAGTAGCCATGGAATTTATTGGGTTCCCAAGTCGTAAAAAATTGTAAAGTCTAGATGTGATGACATGAGTGCCAAGACGTGTTAGTGAATGCTAAGATGTGTCAGATAGTGTGAAGGCATGTCAAACATGCTAAGATGTGCCAAGTGATAAGGCATGCCAAGATGTGTAAGGGTGTGTCAATGCATGCCAGGGACTGTCAAGGCAACAAAAGGGAGAAAAAAGTTAAAATACAAGGAAATGAACACATAAGAGGGTTAATAATTCATAAATTTACCTTTTATAGTAGGGGCATTCTAGGCACACCAACACTAGGCGCCAATAGGTGCCAAGTGAAAAGTCTTAGTGAATTATAAGTGCTAAGTCTTATTTTGTTTCTTATCATCTAATTTCTAATTGTTGATCTCAAATAAATTTAATATTAAACCATGCCAAATAATACCAAGGCATGTCAACGTATTCCATACATGATAATACTTTCCAAGCACCAATATGTGCCAAGTGCCAATATGTGTCACAGAGTGTTATGCATGCTATGAAGTGGAAGGGCATGTTGAAGAGTGCTAAGGTGTGCTAGAGAGTGATAATGCAGGTTGAGGAGTGTTAAGGAGTACTATGAAAAAACATTAAGGGAGCACTAGGTCAAAATTCATGGAAGTTAATGAATATGAGGAACGTGTGCCAGGAACTAGTGTTAATGAGTGCTAGTTGTCATGCCAAGGAGAGAGTGACAAGGTATGCTAAGGATTGGTAAGGCATAATAGGGAATATCAAGGCATGTCAATAAGTCTCAAAGTGTGTTGGGAGTTCCATGGTGTGATAATTATATGTGCCAAGATATTCCAATACATGGAAGGTTCTAAGGATGTGAAGGGTGTCAAGGTATGTCAATACGTGTCAAGAAGTTTCAAGGAAACAAAAGGAAGAACCAATAAGAGGGTTAATAAATCGATATTTTATCTTTTGCAAAAGGGGCATGCTAGCCACACTAATAATAGGTCCCAATACATGCCAAGTGGCATTTACGTGTTCCAAGTGCTAATGTATGTCAATGAATTCAACCAACGGGCTCTGGGGCATGTTAGGGACTACATGCATGCCAACACATGCTAGGGGAGTTCTATGTTGTGCTAGCGCATGCCACCATGTGTTTTGGCGTCAGTGTCATGACAATATGTTCTAGGTACAAATATGTTCGAAGACATGCAAGGTGCTAAGAAATTTTAGTGTGTTCCAAAGCATTAATTTAAGGTGTGCCCAGATTGTTGAGGAGTGTTAGGTCTTTCTCATTAATAGAATTGATAGAGCTTGATTATGTATTAAATAATATATTTTCTACACACACTAGTGGGAATTTATCAAAATAGAATTTTCTAGATAATAAACTTAATAGATATGAATCATGTGTTGAATCATAGGAAAACTCTATTTGCTTAGTCATTACTTGAGGGAAATGATACACACTAATTACTTCTTAAAATATTAACTGACTCTAACCACTATGGCCTTGGACATATTATAAAAAATACTCCACAATAATGGTATTAAATCATTATCTTTTGACAAAAAATATATTAACAAGCACATAACATCATCAAAAACTCATTGGAATGATCAATGATGAGAAAAAAAAATTTCCCATCACCAAAAGTAACATAAAGAGCATCGGTGAGGGTCATTAAAAGTTCGTCACTAGAAGTGTCACCAAAGAGAGAATTAGTGATGGGCCTTTAACGACCCTCACCAGAAGTGTCATTGAAAATGGCTTTGGTGACGAAAATTAAAGGACCATCACTATATACACTTACAATGATGTTTTTTTAAGGACCGTCACCATATGTGACATTGGTGATGGACCTTAAAGGTTTGTCACAAGCATGACCCTCACCAATGTCCTTTTTTCGTGTAGTGTAAATTATCACGGTTGAGATTGTTTCTAGATGTTGATTCTGAAATCTAGGTTTATTACTGTGTTCTGGTTACAGTAATCTCACTGTTCATTTTGAATTTTGGGTTAAGTATATTATTTATTATCTTTATGTTCAGTTGTGATGAAGATATGGGATCTAGCGTGAAAATTGATGAAACGTGGTCTACAGTGGTTCTGAGGGTTGAATCCTTCAGTGTGGAAGTAGAAGCTTCCTTCCAGTAGAAGATGGTGTGTTGATCAGGGGGTTGGAGCTCCCTTCCAGTAGTGGCTCGTAAATGAGATGAGGGGGGTTGTAGCTCCCTTCTAGTAGCAGCTAGAGAACGAGAGAAGGTTGCAGCCTTTTGGAGGTAGATGTCTGCATACTGATATGATTCTGCATCAGTACAATATTGTAATCAGTTTTCCATAAATAAATATTGAAGATAGAGATGAAAACAACGATGGTTTTCTCCCGAATTGGGTTTCCACCTTAAATCTTGGTGTTCATCTGTGATGCTCTTGTGTGATGATTTATCCTGCTATTACTGCAAATATTTACTGTTTAACTATCTAATGTATAATTGATAGGATGAGTTAAAGATTGTTTCTGAAAGTTTATCTAACAATAAATTTATCTCAGTATACGTGAGTTTTTGTTGGTATATCCGCGTGTATACGCAAGTTGGTTTCATTAAAGTTGCATATAGAATTCAGTAAAGAAAAAGTAAAAGTTTTCAGTAAGCTATAAATACTGATTCACCCCCTCCCCCCCCCCCCCACTCTTAGTATTTTTCCCAACATTGGAGAAACCAAATTTTCCCACCGTTTTTTAAAATTCAAACTCCACAAGGTGGGAAATGGATGGCAGCAATGTGTGCAATGGGAGCGCTGATGGCAGGGTGCCTCAGAGAAGATAAATTCACACCGGTGCTTGAGAGTTCTAGAGCACTAAAGAAGTAAAAATGATGTTTTTACATCTTGTAATTTTTTATTTAACCTTGTTTCAGTGCATAGGTTTTTGAGACGCACCGGGCAGTATTATCAATGGCGCACTACACGTCGTTATGGTGTGTTGGATTATTGAGATGCACCAGGCTTGTTTATGCTTATAGCATTGGTGTGTTGTAGTACATAGATGCACTAGGCAAGTTTGTACGGAGAGCATGGTGTCTCGGTGTACCAATTTTTAGTACGCACTACTGCATCGTGAGTAAAATGCACCGGTGTGGTTTATGATGAGAAACACACCAAGCAAAAAACATCTGCAAAAACCCCCACCTGCCAACCTCCTCTAGAGACCTCCACTACAAATGGATATCTGGGCTATTTTTATAAGGGGTTCCTCAAAAACATCCGCTAGAGGGTCTTTACCTTGTAGTATATATATATATTACGAGTTGTCTTTAATGCGACTTTTTGAAAAAAATTCTGATTTATTTTTCTGATCTAATTTGTATAAAATGTGGCAAGAATTCATTGAAATCACAAGCTTGATAGGTAATCTATACATAATCGAAGTGCCCTAGGATTTTTCACGATGTTGAATACATATATGTAGTCAAAAAATCAATTTAAATAACACAAATCAAGATTCCAGTAGATGAAAAATATATAGTAGGTCACTTCTTACCGCTCCATGAAATAATCATGGATCCAATATTGAATGCATAACCTATATTTGATCATCTATCATCTGGATTACCATCCCAATTTGAATTTGAGTAACTTGTCAGCTCAACATCAAATGAATAAGTATACTTAAGACCAAAAAAAATTGTTCCTTTAAGATACCTAAGTACTCCTTTTGCCACTCTCTAATGGATTTCTAGAGGTATTTCCATAAATTGAACTAACACTGTAATAGAGTATTATAAATTAGGGTTGGTTGTAGTAATATAATTCAATATTATCAGCAATTGTCTATACAATGTACCATCTACCTCCTTCGATCCATCATAAAAATGTAGTTTCGCATTCTTTTGTATTGGAACAAAAATAGCTTTACACTAATCCATATTAAACCTTTTGAGCACTTCTCTGACATACTTACCTTGAGTAACAAAAGTATGGTCTGCATCTCTCCCCACTTCAAGACCTAGATAGTAATGTAACTCACCAAGATCTTTCATTTCAAATACTTGTGACATACGCGCCTTAATTTCATCAATCAGTTTGACTTAATTTCTTGTAATAATTAGGTCATCAACATAGAAAGAAATCAATAATATATGCCCCTTTCCATAAAACCTGGTATACAAATTTAGATCGCTTTGAATCCTCATAAAACCCTGCCGAAGAAAGAAAGAATATATATTTTCATACCATGACCTAGGTGTCTGCATTAGCCCATACAAAGCTTTTTTTAATCTACAAACTAAATGCTCCTTCCCTTTTTCCACAAACCCTTCAGGTTGTGTCAAATACACCTCATCCTTTAAATTACCATTCAGGAAACCAGATTTTATATCTAACTGGTACGAATTCCAATTGAACTTTGTAGCTAATGCAATTAGCAACCTAATATTATTTAGTCTAGCTACAGGTGAAAAATTTTATGCATAATCAATAGCCTCATTTTTTTAATACCTTTTTTCCACCAATCTAGATTTTTATTTATCTATTTTGTCATCTGCCTTAAACTTGTGTTTTTATAACCATTTGCATCCTATGGGATCTTTTCATTTAGGAAATTCAGTCAATTCCCAGGTTTTATTTTTAATTATAGATTCATATACCTCATCAATAGATTTTCTCCACTCTTCATTTTTTTAGCTTCATTAAATATTAAGGGTTCTATGACATTCAAAGCTCTATTCACGAGAGCATATTCCTTAAACCTTTCAAGTAGTCAAATATGCTGAGTGGATGATTCATTGTTTTCACCTCTATTCTCTTAAAGTGCTTCTCCATTCCTAATTGGGCTCTGACTGGGGGTGATGTCCACATCGTTGGATTCTTCCCCAGGATTTTGTTGCTCACTGCCTTATGCTTTTACTTCTGCTTTATTTTCTTCAACTTCAGGAATAATGTTGCATCTTTCATAGTTGTTATCCTTGTTTCCTTCATTTACCTGTTCATGGAAAATTACATCTATACTCCCAAATACTATTTGAGTAGATGGATAAAACATTTCATATGCTTTAATTTCTAAACATTATCCTACAAAAATGCATTTATTGGCTTTAGCATCAAGCTTATTTCTATTCTCATTTGGAATATTTGCAAAGGCCTTACACCCAAATATCCTCAAATGATGAATTTCTAGTTTAAAACCATACAAGGCTTCGAATGGGGTCTTGAAATCAGATACCTTGTTGGACTTTTATTATTTAAATAAACAACAGTACTAATGGCTTCTATCCAAAAAACATTTGATAGGTTCATACCTTGATCATACAACGTGCACACTCCACCAATGTCTCGTTTTTCCTTTCTCTAACATTATTCTATTGTGGAGTGTAGGGTACTATGAACTGTTGCACTCTTCCATGATCTTTGAGGTACTTGAAAAAGTTCCCTAATCTGTATTATCCCCCTTGATCTGAACTGAGGATCTTTATAAACATCCATTTTTTCTTTTTTTCCATGTTTTTGAATTTGAAATACTAAAAATCATCACTCTTTTTCCTGATGAAATACACCCAAGTGTACCTTGTGAAATCATCAATAAAGAACATAAAATAATAGTCTCCTCCTAGGGATTTGGTATGCATGGGTCCACAATCATCATAAAGCATAAGTTATAATACATCTCTTCTTCTCCTATCAAAATTAGAGGGGAATTCATCCCGGTGAATTTTTCCTAATGAAAAACCTTCACAAGAAACATATTCATTCTTTAAAATAGGGATACCTTAAATCATACTTTGTTTCTGCAGCAAAAATTAATCATGATAATTTATGTGACCATACCTCTGATTCCATAGTTGTATAAGTCAGTGCTTTATGACTTTTTCTGGTAACATAAAGCTTGTACAAGCCTCCAACTCTCACTCATGAAGAAACGGATTTGCAATGATCCAACAAATCTTTCAATATGCAATGTGTTTAGAATACTTCAAACTTTAGGTTATGATATGTAATTGTAGACACATAGACCCAATTCTTCTTGATCTCAGGCACATACACAACATTACAAATGTGCCTGAAATTGCCATTTGAATATGTTACAGGAATATCCCCACATCACTTAATCTGATGTGGGCAATCATCTCCAAGATATATATTAACACCATTGGATAAATCCTTGAAACTAGCATACCAGCTCTTGTTACATGTCATATGAATCGAAGCTCCAGAGTCCACAAACCATGTATTAGCATCATCCATTTCAAAATAAAGCACAACATTAGACACAAGTAAATTGAGATTTTTTAGGTCAAAATTTAGGGCTTCTCCTGTACAATGTCCTGAATTTCTTCTATGTTTATGCCTAGATTCATCATTTTTCTTCTTATAAAAGCCTCTGGCAAGATGCCTACTTTTACCACAGTAAAATAATTTTACTTCAGATGACGTACCTTGATTTTATTTTGGGAATTGCCTTTTTTGAGATGAGCTTCCACCTTTGTTTGTTTCTCCTCTTTTCCCTTTGAATAGTTTATTATTTTCCACATGTGCTAAATATGGATTCTGAGGCTTCAAGTTCTTGCGCCTCTCTTCTTCCTGTAATAGGATATCTGTCAATTCCTAAAATTTTGGTGCTTTCTCCCTTGCTGAAAGACCTTTAATAAACATCTGATAATATTCTAACATTCCATTTAAAGTGATTGTCACGATATCAGTAGCGAGTACTGATTCTCCTATATCCCCTAGCTTATCATTCAAATCTTTAATTATATAAATAAAGGTACTAACATATTCATTCTCTCCAATTTTAATGTACATCCGTTTACTCTTCAGAAATAGGACTATATTTGTAATCTTAATTTCATACAACTCTTTTAATGCATTTTAAGTTGCATTAGAGGTTTGAAAATCACAAATATAAGGGATTACTTTATCTTTAACAAACACGCTTAATATTACCTTTGTTTTGTTCTCCGGCTTCTCCCATTCCTGAAAGCCTACAACGGGTTTCACTTCTTCTCCCATCCAAACACCATAACCTTCCAACAATTTTTGCATCTTGAATTTCTAGTTGACATAGTTTGTTCCATCCAATTTATTTTCTTCGTTTAGGTATGTCTCTACCAAGGGATTCGACATTGCCGAATTTCTCGAAAATAACTTAAATTATGAATAGGTTCTCCTTTTTCAATAAAAATATCAAATCCCATTTTTTAAATGAATTCAAAATGGGTGCTCTTCCTTTTAAACCAAAAAATAAAAATATAAAAAATATAAAAAATATAAAAAAATCTTTAAACAAAATCATCCCCTTTACATGGGCGCTCAAAACAAAACCAAAGACCTTGTTTTTTGAGAAATCTTCAAAGTTTATTTTAAAATAAATGAAATCTTCAAATCCTAAGTGTTCACATTCTCACGCACTCCCTTTTAAAAGTATATGTACGAAGGTTTGTGTTCTCCCTATTCCCATACCTTTGCTTTGACTAACCACCACCGTAGGTTTCGTTGGAGGAGGGGAGCGCTGCAACCCAGAATCTGTGAGTTTCTGAATTTTTCCCTTGTCATCGCAGAAGAGTCGTTGAATATGGTGATAACCCAAGTATGAATTAGATCATAATTATCATATTTCAACAACTTTTGTAAAGGACATAATTAGATCTAAGATGTTAGTCTTAGATCTAACATAATTGCCCTATACGGAAGCGGAAGGGCTGATAAAGCTCGTCAATTTGAACGGGCTCGACTACAAATGGCAAAGAAGAAATCTGATCTCACGTTCCTTTAGAGATGTAGGGATGCATCACTAATTCCATTTTTTGCTTGTATTTCACATCCTCTTAATTTCTCTTTTAACCAGGCCATTTTTCTTAAAACCATTCTTGCTCTCCTTAGATCGGAGATTGGTATATTAAGCAGAGACTTGGATCGTATTACCCGGAGGCTTTTTTCTCTACATCTGGATCTAGCATTTAGTATTTATCCCCTTCTGTGGAGCGTTTTGGATGGTGTTTATGCGGCTAAGGCAATTCGGGTGGAAGAGGTTTCGAAAAATAAGCACGCATTAAAGTTTTAGAAGCTTTTGACCTCTCGCTCCTCGGATTTGCAGGCTTCCTCACACATGGGGAGATCCAGAATTAGCAAAGAGCAGGTCTCTGCTCTCAGCTCGTGGGTTGGTAGGCAGTCCTTGGGCTTCTCGGTTCTCTCACCCTCTTCTTCTGTAGTCGCGAATTCTTCAGTGGAGTGGCAGTCCTCTTCAATGGGGGTTTGGAAACTAGTTGGAAGGAGTGGAAATTCCTTTTCGAATGAATGGGTTGTGGTTCCCTATATCGAAAATGACGCGGGGTTATCAGCTTCATGTGCCAGCTTGTTAAGCGTAGATAAACCTTCTGACGCAAATGAATTTTGATTGGATCAGAGCTCATTTCAGAACATGTTGACTGGCATCTCTTCTTCTTCCGTTCCTGCAGTCTGTACGAGCAGTGTAGACTCTTCATCGTGAGCAGTTTTGGATACGACATCTCCTTCTGTTCATGGTTCGATTGTGGATTTGACCAAGCTCCGGGGGTAGCCGCGGAGTGGCTCTGCCTCAACCTTATATCCAGACTCTCTTTCGCGGTTACTGTCCAACTCTACTATCGTGGCCCCCTTGGCTCTCTCCATCAGCAACAAGTTCAGTAAAATCTCTCGAGGGTATTCCGTAAGCCCTAATATTATTAATAACAACTGCCCTAAACCCTCCCTTTCTAATAACTGCTTAAACCATTCTTGTAGGGTTAAAGGTTTTAATAATAATAATAATTTGGTTTTAGATAACATTAATAATATTATAAATAAGGTCTCTAATGGTAATTTATTAATAAATAATAAGAACAACAACATTTACGTAGGGGATTATAGCAATGATAATGCTAACATAGATAATAATGATAATCCTCTTAATAACCAAACCTGCATTAATAATAGTAGTATTATTGAGAATAATAATATTAGCATTATTAATAATTATACTATAGATAATAATAATAATAATAATCAAATTACATTAATAATTGTAATTCTATTGAGAGTAATAAAAATATTTCTTTTTCGAAAAATGTTATTAACTTGTCTTCGTTGAGCTTTGATTCTTCTGTCTTTCATCTTCTCAATTAGGGGCTTAATTTTCCGTGGCACCTAGGAAGATCCCCATTGATGACATTATCTATAACATAGAGTATGGAATCAAGGATTTCTCTGATAATATTAAGGAAACTATTAGGCAAGATTGCTCCATTATTCTTAGGAAGGCAAAGCCTCCGAGAAGTAACTTGAGAAAACCTGAGTTTCTTGCCCTTAAATCCCTTAGAAGCAACCCTGACATTGTTATCCTTAAGGATGATAAGGGTGGTGCTATTGTTATTTTGGATAAGTCGGATTATGTTAGCAAAATGGTGGACCATCTTTCCCTTAGTGGTATCTATGTTAAGCTTAAGAAGAATCCGCATAAATTTATTTCTAAGGATATTTCCCTTGCCATTAAGTCTGATCCCTCTCTTAATCCCCTTTCGAGGAAGCTTATTGAGAGTAATCCCCTAACCCCTATGATTTATGGCCTTCCAAAGATTCATAAACAGGGGCCCCCCTTAATACCTATAGTTAACACAATAGGTGGTCCTTCTTATCATCTCACTAAATTCTTAGCTCAAAAGCTTAAGCCCTTGGTAGGGCTTACTAATTCTTATGTGAAGGAATCTGCCTCTTTTATCCAGGAATGGAAGGACATCAGACTTGAGCCTGGAGATTTATTAGTTAGTTTTGATGTTGTCTCCTTATTTACCAAAATCCCCATCCCAGAAGCTATTGAGGTCATTAAGCGAGTCATGGACCAGGACACTTCTAAGTTGGTCGGCCTGTGTGTCACCTTGACTTTTTTCAATTTCCAAGGTGAGTTCTATGAGAAAACCTGCGGGGTGACCATGGGTTCCCCTCTTTCCCCTGTTGTTTCTAACTTATTTATGGGGCATTTTGAAATGAAGGCCTTGGCCTCTTCTCAATTCCACCCAAGAAAGTGGAATAGATTCATCAGTGACACTTGCGTCATTTGGCCCCATGGTCATGAGAAGTTAGATGTGTTTCTTGATCACCTAAATTCCCAGTCTGATTACATAAAATTCACAATGGAGGTTGAGTTTGATGGTTTTCTTCCCTTCTTATATATTCTTCTCTCTAGAAGGGATGATGGTTCAATCTCTCACCGAGTATTCCGCAAGAAGATGCACATTGAAAAGTATCTTCATGCTGATTCTCATCACTTTGCTGCTCATAAATTTGGTGTTCTATGTACTTTGACTACCCGTGCTCTTCGAATATCTCATGACAACCATTTTGATTCATAGAAATCCCATATTCTAGATGTATTTGAGACTAATGGGTATAGCAGATCTCAAGGTCTTAAGGCCTTCCAAAAAGCCTCTAAAGGCTTAAGAGACAAATCCTCTCATTTGGATCCTACCTCTAAAGTGAATCTTCCGTTTATCCAAGGGACCTCAGACAAAGTTTCTCATGTCCTCAAGAGAAACAATGTCACCTCTTCTTTTAGGCCCCATCAAGAATTTTCTCGGATCGGTTAAGGACACTATACACCCAAAGGACATGAAAGGTGTTTATTTAGTTCCACACTCCTGTGATACTGGACCTATATTGGGGAAACTGGTTCATCCATCAGACAGAGAATCCAGGAGCATGCCACATACATTAGGCACAGTCGATCACGCACTTCTGCTCTTGCGGAGCATGCTGGGAAATCGTGTCACCATGTATGCATTGAAGACTTCAAAGTCATTGCTAGGGTGCATCACTTCCATCATAGAAAGCTAAGGGAGGCTATTGAAATTGACAGGCATCCTAGAAATCTCAACATAGATGATGGGTGGAAACTAAGTAAGAGCTGGACACTGGCCCTCTCAAGGTGACTCAGCCCCCGTGTGGTGTGTCCTTTGGTTTTATTATTTTTCTGAAGCTCTTTTATTATATTATCTCCTTTATTATATATACATACATATATATTTATTTATATTTATATATATTTACTTGATGATATATATTTTCCCCCCTATCCGCTCTTTGTAATAATAATTATAAATCTCACCCCCCCGCCCCCCACTTTTTATTTTATTGTATATTTGTCCTTTATTATTTTTCTCTTAACTTCTTCATTATTTTAATATTATTTCCTTTACTATTATTTACCCCTTCTCCCTTATCATTTTACCAAATTATTATATCATTCATAATTTAATCTTTTTATGGTTTTCCCCTATACTATAAGTTACCCCTTCTCCCTTATGGATTTTATAATTTAACCTTTTTTCCTAAATTATTATATTTTTAAATAATTAAAAACTTTTAATTTTCTAACTAATTAATTAAATAAATTTAAAAAATATATATATTTTTCTAGCTAATTAATTAAATAATTAAAAAACTTTTATTTTTCTAACTAATTAACTAAATAATGGCTAGTTTTTAATGGCTAGTTTAACTCTAGGCAATGATGCATCCTTACTATTTATTCATTGAGATCGATTTCCTTCTTCACCTTGTCCTGAGGATGAACCACATTAGACAGTTTGAAATGTCGACCAAATCCCAATGATGTGATTAATCCGAAAGATTTTCTATCTACATTATGGATCACAAAAGTCTTAGATCTAACATAAATATATTATAAAAGTTTGGAGCAAGATTTTAGATTTTTTGTGTTGAATCGTATTGTAGTTCTCTTTATCTATATTGTTATTTTTACTTTTATTTTGGGGAGACATTAATTTTTATTTTATTGTTTTATTGGAGACATGGCATACTTACACATCCCCTCATACTGAGTTGTATAATGAGCCTCTCAGCCCAATGAAGATAAAAATGTGCTGTAAAACCTAAATTTGACTCGAAATTCGGCAAATTAATTTGAATTTAGATTAAAAGTATTCAAGGAATGTTTTTGATTAACAGTCCAAGTGGCTTGTGGTTGTGTTATTGCAATGGTTGCATTTCTTCTGTCATTTTTCTATTTAGTATAATTACATTTTGATATAATTGCGATAATAACATTTTATTTATCTAAATTAAGCACAACATCTTAAATCAATCTCTATCATTATGAAGAACTATGGTGATAATACCTTTAACCTTAACTTGTTACCCTATTTAGAAGTGCATGCAATTAGATTTTAATTTCAAGTTTTTATACCCATATGTTTTTAGTTTACGCATAGTTAAGAACAACTTTACATTTTTAATGTACCACATACTTAAAGTTTCCAATTGACGTCAATGAAACAAATATTAAATAAAAAAGAAATATTGACTATAATAAAAAAATAAGCTCGAGAGATTTGATCCCTTTTGGAGATTGATAGATCCGGAGTTAAGATGGATGATCCCTCTTGGAGCTTGATAGATCTGGAATTCAAATGGATCTAGGTTGGTTTCAGTCATGTGCAGTCAAGGAAAATCTATCGAATATATGATTAATTTCATCAATAATATGTAAATCGAATATATGATTAATTTCATCAATAATATGTAAATATATCTAATATTAATATAATCATTCTAAATATGCTAAATATGTCTGAGATTAACCTCGTCATTTTAATTTTAATTTTTCTTAGTTACCTCAGTTTGTTGAGATGATAAATTTTTTTGATAGCTTAAATGATGAAAAATGAATAAATAAAAAATTTTGAATGCAAAGTGATAATAATAATGTTAAATGATAGAAATGTGAATAATCAAAATATAGTCAATTACAAATAGTCTTCATTGTGATCAATATCAAACTATTTTCTTCTACTATTCTTATTGTCACCCTTGTTATATTTGTCATATTTTCATATCAATTATATGAAAAGGATAGTTGAAATTATAAATGATTTAAATCTTTAGCTGGAGTTGTTTTAATAACCATCATACCTTGTCTCTCTTTCTCTCCAATATTAATAGGTTGAATTACTATAACACAAAAATCAATGTACATTGTCAATTTTTTTTGTGCTTACACTAAAATTAATACACACTATTAATCCAATCACTTTAAAATTAATGTACCATCATACATCCAATTATATCAAATAAAAAATCAACATCTACATTGAAATCAATGCATCTAATGCAGACAATCAAATAAGATTAGAAAACAAATTCTACACTGAAATCAATGCATCTAATGCAAGGAATCTAATATGATTAGAAATCAGCATTGACACTCAAATCAATGCATCTAGTGCAAGTAAGAAAATAGGATTAGAAACCAACATGTACACTGAAATCAATGCATTTAGTGCAAGCAACAAAATAGTATTAGAAATCACCATCTACACTAAAATCAATGCATTTAGTGAAAGCAATAAAATAGGATTAGAAATCATCTACATTGAAATCAATGCATATAGTGCAAGCAATCAAATATAATTAGAAATCAACATCTACATTAAAATCAATGAATATAGTGCAAGCAATTAAATAGGATTAGAAATCACCATCTACACTGAAATCAATGCATTTAGTGCA
Source organism: Pinus albicaulis (assembly GCA_034641835.2). Classification (NCBI taxonomy): domain Eukaryota; kingdom Viridiplantae; phylum Streptophyta; class Pinopsida; order Pinales; family Pinaceae; genus Pinus; species Pinus albicaulis. The sequence goes on from CM076578.1 coordinate 528,903,746, forward strand.
AGCAATCAAATAGTACTAGAAATCATCTACATTGAAATCAATTTATCTAGTGCAAGAAATCAAATATCATTAGAAATCAATATATACACTAAAATGAAGGCATATAGTGCAAGCAATCAAATAGGATCAGAAATCACTGTCTATACTGAAATCAATGCATCTAGTGCAAGACATTAAATAGGATTAGAAATCACCATCTACACTGAAATCAATGCATCTAGTGCAATAAATATTCTTCCCACTCTCCCCCCTCCATATATATATGTGTGTGTGTGTGTGTGTGTCCCTCCATATTTCCTTCTTTGTCTCTTTATCTCACCCCCCCCAAACACACACATGCTCTCTCAGTCCATATCTATCAATCTCTCTGTCCCTATCTCTCTCTCTCCATATCTCTCTTCTTCCATCTTTTTGCCTTCCATATATATCTCTATCCTCCCCTTCTCTTCCTTTCCCTCACTTATATCTCTCTTTCCTCATGTTTTCCTCTCTTCCTCTGTATCCATCTTCCTTATCACTCCCTCTCTCTCTCAACCTTTCTCTCTCTACGTAATTCTTCTTACATCCCTCTCTCCCCCCCTCCAACTCCATCTCTCTTTCCCTCGCTCTCTCCACTCTCTCACATCCTCTCTCTTCCTTCTTCTCTCTCCCTTTCTCTCCCACCTCTCTCTCTATCTCTCTCTTCACCCTCCAACTCGGTTACCAGATCCCTCCATCTCTCCTTCTCTCCCCCCTTCTCTCCATATCTCCTTCTTTGTCTCTTTATCTTATCCCAAAACTTACACACTCTCTCTCCATATCTCCCTTGTCACTCCCTCTCTCTCTCCACTTCTCACTCTCTATGTATTTATTCTTCCCTACCTCTCTTCCCCTCCAAATATATCTCTCTATCCATCCCTCTCTCCTCCTCTCTCCCTCCACCTCTCATCCTCTCTCTCAAGTCCTATCTCTCATCATTCATGTCTCTACCTTTCTCTCCTACCTCCCTCTCTCTTCACCATCACTATCCTCCTCTCCCTCAAATCCTCTGTCTCATCCTTTCTCTCTCTCACATTCTCCCCTACCTCCCTCTCTCTTACCCGATCACTCTCTCTCTCTCTCTCTTTTCCCTCTTTCTCTCTCTCTCTCTCTTCCTTCCAATCCTCTCCCTCTCTCTCTATTTTGCCTCCAATCCTCTCCCTCTCTCTCTCTCTTTTCCCTCCAATCCTCTATCTTCCCCATATATCTCTCTCTCTCTCCAACTATGCTACTATATCTTCTCTCCCCTATTCTCTCCATCTATCCTTATTCATCTCTTTATATCACCCCTAAACATACACACTCTCTTTATATATCTCCCTTGTTCGATCCCTATATTACTAGTATAGTCCCTTATTGTTGTTAGTGTAACCCCCTTATTGTTATTATTGTACCCCTATAACCCCCATATTGTTATTATTGTGCCCTTAATTTATTATTCTTAAGTTGGCTAGGATTATAATGTGGCCCCACTAGGATTACATTGTGGCCCCATGGACTCCTATATATAGAAAGGAGGTTTTGTAATTTGTATCATCCAAGAATTGTTCATTTGTGTAATGTATTGGAGGTTTTCCCATTGAAGTGACTTATTTATAAGGTGTTGATATCTCTTTTCTTCTATTTTTGGAGCCTGTTTCACAACATTTGGTATTAGAGCTTTGGATTCTAAGTTTTGCTGCTCCAAACAGGTCATCATGGAATTTTCTCTATAAAAAATTTTCTACGAAGGTTCAGAAGCTGTAATTTTTAGAGTGTGAAGCCAAAATCTTGAGCAACAGTTTCGCAAAATTTTAGAGCTTGGTTCACAATATTTTTGGAGATATGATCTGTGTAAGTTAGGGCTCCTCAATTTCACTTAAAAAGGTCATCGCGGAATTTTTGCTATAACGTTTTTTCTACGAAGGTTAAGAAGCTGAAAGTCTTAGAGCGTGAAGCTGAAATCCTAAGGAATAGCGTCAAAAAAATTTAGAGCTTGGTTCGCAATATTTTCAGAGATATGATCTATGGAAGTTAGGTCTTTGTCAAGCTCCCGAATTTCATCTCAAAGAGGTGATCATGGGAAAATCTTCATAACTATCTCTCTGAGCATCGGATTGGGATTATGTAAAAAGTGGCTAGAAGCACATGGACTATAGTTTCCTGTCTATAAATTTTAGAGCCAAAGGAGTAAACAGTGACACGTGGCAAGTCGTACAAGTTCGTTATACTGAACCAGTCCATAATTAGGTCATTGTGGGAGATTGGACATAACTTTTCCTTGAAGAATCCAAATCGAGTCCGACCTATGGAATTTGAAAGAAGCTTCAGAGGACTACTACAGGGATGAATTTCAGATGTTGAGGATCTGCAAGTATAGAGATAAGTCAATTTCAATATTGTGCTCCCCAAAAGCAAGTAAAAGGTGTGTATTTTTTTTCCGAATTGCATAAGTCTTGTTTGAAGAATCCGTTGAATTGATTCCAAGGGCATATTGTAAAATAGATATCAGTATTGGGTTCTAAAATGGCCCCTAAAAATAATTCGACACCCATTAATCCTTTAGAAGGCTCTACTATGACTCATGAAGACGAAGAATGTCAACATGACATATCAAAGTTACAAGAGCAAGTGCAACAAATTTCACTCTCGCAAAGAGCAACAAAAAATGACATGGAAGTTTTGAAGAAAGGCATGGAATCTAAGATGGATGGTTTGAAGAATGGTATGGAAGCTAAGTTGGATGGCATGGAAGCTGGCATGGAATCTAAGATGGATGACATGGAAGCTAAGATGGAAAAAATGAAGAATGATCTAAAAGCAGACATGGAAGGTTTCCCAAAGTTGATACAAGAAATTTTTTCTAATGGCGAAAATATAGTAGAGGAAATTCGTGATGAGAACAAAATAAATGTTAATCATGATTTCATAAGCTCTAGTTTTGGAGGGAAGAACCACCATATTCCAAAAATGGATATGAGGAAGTTTTATGGAAAGGATCCTATAACATGGATACTACAGATGGAGCAATATTTTGATCTCAATAATGTGCAAAACACACAAAAGGTACGCATTGCAACTTTACATTTAGAACAAAATACATTTGTATGGTATCGATGGCTCTTCTCTCATAAAAAAATTGTCACTTGGTAATTTTTTACGGAGGAAATGATAGCACATTATGAGGATACAAAGAGAAACACTTTCTTCAGCCAATTGATAAATCTAAAACAAAAGTGTTCAGTGGGGGAGCACATTGAGGAATTCCAAAAATTGAATATAAGGGTAACTGATATTCCAGAGGAACATAGTATTGATCTCTTCATAAGTACTTTAAAGGATAAAATCCAGCATGAAGTTCACATTTTGGAACCTGATTCATTGGATAATGCATTCAGGTTGGCAAGAAAAATTGAATGTAAAATTATGGCGACAAGGAAGCCTACAACTCACTTCTATAAAGATGGAAGTGTTGCTACTCCTAGATTTCCACAACCTACAAGGTTGACACCACAACAATTGGAAGAAAAAAGAGCAAAAGGGATTTGCTACAGTTGTGATAGCAAATACACTAAATGTCATAAGTGTGCTGAGAAGAAATTATTTTACATAGATTTTGAAGAGGAAGAAGAAAATGAACAAGAATCTTCAAAAGAAGAGGATATACACTAGGAAACAGCCCTAGAAGAGTAATAAATGAGTCCAACCATATCGTGTAATGCATTGGCAAGAATTACCACTCCTCAAACACTCAAGATAGAAGGACATATCAAGAAGAAAAAGGTAATAGTGTTGATTGATTCAGGTAATACCCATAATTTTATTCATTTTAAGGTAGCCAAGGAATTGAATTGTTTCCTACACCCATCACCAGAATGTCAAGTGATGGTTACAAATGGAGGAACTATAAACTGCTCTAGAAAATGCCATAATATCAAGCTAACCATGGGGAAATATGTATTGAATAGTACAATGCTTTCCATTCCTATGGGAGGTGCTGATGTTGTATTAGGAGTACAATGGTTACAATCTTTGGGGACAGTAGCTTTTAATTTTCAAGAACTTTTCTTGAATTTTTTTTCAGAAGAAAAGGAAGTCGAATTATGGGGTATTGCAGGGAAGCTAGGAAAGATAATAAGCTCTAATTTCATGACAAATATTCTAAAGAAAGAACAATGAGGCATAATTGCACAATTATGCTCACTAGAAGTTCCAACATCAAAATCATCTATTTTTGTAGATCTCCAAAAATTCTTGGACAATCATTCCAAGGTGTTTGAAACTCCTAAAGGACTCCCACCTATTCGTGATCATGATCATGCTATTCATTTGATTCCAGGAAGTGTTCCTCCAAACATCAGGCCTTATAGATATCCTTATGTACAAAAGAGCGAAATTGAACATATGATTGCAGAAATGTTAGAGGAAGCTATAATTCAACCTAGTCAAAGTTATTTCTCTGCTCCTGTAGTATTGGTACACAAGAAGGATGGATCATGGTGCATGTGTCTGGATTATAGGGAGATCAATAAGCTCGCCATTAAAGATAAATTTCTCATTCCTATGATTGATGAAAAATTGGGTGAATTACATGGAGCAATTTATTTTACCAAGTTGGATCTTCGTTCAGGATATCTTCAAATTAGAATGAAGACTGAAGATATTCCGAAAATAGCATTTCGAACTCATGAGGGTCATGCCTTTTGGCCTTACCAATGCACCTTCTGCATTTCAAGGGTTGATGAATTCCATTTTCAAACCCTTCCTTAGAAAATTTGTTCTAGTATTTTTTGATGGTATACTAATCTACAACAGGTCTTGGAAGAATCATGTTCAACATGTTGACAGGGTGCTCAAACTATTGCAGGAGAAACAATTATATGCAAAAACATCCAAATGTTTCTTTGGAGTACAAGAGGTGGAATATATGGGTCATATTTTATCTCACGAGGGTGTTAAGGTAGACCCTAACAAAATTAAAGCCATTAAGGAATGGAAAGTTCCCACAACCATAAAGCAATTGCGAGGATTTCTCGGGTTAACAAGGTATTATCGCAAGTTTGTTAATAATTATGGGAGAATAGCAGCACCTCTAACAACATTATTGAAGAAAGATGCATTTTCATGGACTTCTGAAACAACTAAGGCCTTTGAACATCTTAAAGAGGCAATGTGCCTAGCACCGGTCTTAGCTACACCAGACTTCACAAAAACCTTTATTGTGGAATGTGATGCCTCGAGAAATGGAATTGGTGTTGTTTTAATGCAAGAATGAAGACCCATTGCTTTTGAAAGTCATCCAATCAAAGGAAAGTATTTACAGAAACCTATTTATGAGAAGGAAATTTTAGCAATACTGCATGCACTAAAGAAATGGTGAACTTACCTAATGGGAAGACACTTCAAGGTAAAAACTGATCATGATACTCTTAAACACCTTTTGGACAAAGACTATCTTCAGAAGAGCAGAAAAAATGGGTCACAAAGATGTTGGGTTATGACTGTGAAATAATCTACAAAAAAGGGAAGCTAAATTTTGTTGCAGATGCACTCTCAAGAAAGAATGAAGATGTGGAAGCATTGCTTTGTGCCATTTCTATTATCCAACTAGATTGGATAACCAGAGCAAGAGATGACTAGAAGAAGGACAAAGAAGTGTGAACACTCATTCAAAAGTTGCAGCAAGATCCTAGTACATCTGATACATTTAGTTGGAAAAATTATTCCTTATGGTACACAGATCGCTTATATCTATCTAAGAATTCCTAACTAAAAAAAAAAATCCTTTTGGAATTGCACACTTCTCCTTTATGAGGACACTCAGGATTTTTAAAAACTTACCACAGGGTGAAGAAAGAATTTTTTTGGGATGGCCTTAAATCTGATATTCAAAATTTTGTGGCAGATTACTTGGTTTTCCAGTAGAATAAATTTGAGACAATTAAGACCTCGGGTCTTCTACAACCCTTATCCATTCCAACTCAACATTGGGAGGAGATTTCAATGGATTTTATCATAGGTTTACCTAAGTCCGAAGGAAAGAGTGTCATCATGGTGGTAGTTGATAGACTTACCAAGTATGCACACTTTCGTGCATTATCTCATCCATTTAAAGCAAGTACAGTTGCCACTACATTTATGGACACAATTCAAAAGCTACATGGAAACCCAAGGGTTATTGTGAGCGACAGATATCCCATTTTTACTGGAAATTTTTGGACGGAGTTATTTTCTTGTTTGGGTACTCAATTAGCTCATAGCTCATCTTACCATCCTCAATCCAATGGTCAAAATGAGATAGTAAATAAATGTTTGGAAGGATATCTTCGTTGTTTTTTATCTGATAAACAAACACAATGGGTCAAGTGATTACCTCTCACTGAATGGTGGTATAACACTTCCTTCCATACTGCAGCAAAAATGACCCCATATATGGCACTTTATGGATATCATCCACCATCCATCACATCATCTTTAAGAGAAAATCCGAAAGCTCAAGCAGTGGAAGATCACATTGAGCATCAACAAGAAGTTCTCCAACTCTTAAAGGATAACCTGAATTTGGCACAAAATTGAATGAAACAACAGGCATATCAACATCACAGCGAGAGAAGTTTTGATCTAGGAGACTGGATATTTTTACGGCTACAACCATACAAACAAATTTCCCTCAAGCAAGCTAAGAAGGATAATAAATTATCTCCAAAGTACTATGGTCCTTAGAAGGTGTTGCAAAAGATTGGTATTATGGCATACAAATTGGAGCTTCCTACTTTTTCACGAGTGCATCTAGTTTTCCATGTTTCATGCTTAAAGAAGGTTATAGGTAAAAATATTCCAGTTCAAACAATATTGCCAGAACTTGATGAGGAAGGAAAAATCATATTGGAAGCTGAAGCGGTCATGGAAACAAGAAATAGACAGCTATGAAATCGATCAATTTTAGAGTATCTCATCAAGTGGAAGAACTTACCCACTGAAGATTCTACATGAGAGGATGAGAATTTTATACAAAATCACCCAGAGCTACTCAAGCATTGAGGACAACACTTTTTTGAAGGAGAGGGGCATGTTAGGTCCCTCTATTACTAGTATAGTCCCTTATTGTTGTTAGTGTAACCTCTTATTATTATTATTGTACCCCTGTAACCCTGATATTGTTATTATTGTGCCCTTAAATTATTATTGTTAGGTCGGCTAGGATTACATTGTGGCCCCATGGACTCCTATATATAGAAAGGAGGTTTTGTAATTTGTATCATCCAAGAATTGTTCATTCATTTAATGTATGGGAGGTTTCCCCCTCGAAGTGGCTTATTTATAAGGCATTGATATCTCTTTTCTTCTATTTTTGGAGCTGGTTTCACAACATCCCTTGTCACTCCCTCTCTCTCTCTACTTCTCACTCTCTATGTATTTCTTCTTCCCTCTTTGTCTCCCCAATCAACTCCAACTATATATCCCTGCCTCTCCCCTCTCTTTGAATTCCTGTCTCTCATCCTTCCTCTCTCTCGCTTTCTCTCCTACCTCTCTCTCTCTCTCTCTCTCTATACCCTCCAATCCTCTCATTATCTTCCTCCCTTTCTCCTTCTCTCTCTCCCCCCTTCATCTTTGGGTATCCCTCTCCCTCTCTTACCCTTTTCTACCTCTCTCACTCCTCTCCCTCTGTCTCTCTTCATTTATCCTCTCCCCTCTCCTTCAGTTTATCTATGTTTCTCCCTTGTCACTCTCGCTATCTCTCCACCTATATCACTCTATGTATTTGTTTTTCCCTCCCATAAATATCTAGATTTAATGTATATCATGATATATTAATGTATATTATAATATAACAATTTTAATATTTATCAAAAATATCTCCATTGTCATCGCATTAGAGAGAAAATTGTCGACACGTTTCGAACCAACCAGTGGGGTTCATCTCGTCCTGAAGATGAACCACACTGGTTGGTTTGAAATGCATCAACAATTTTATGTCCATTGTGATGTCAACTGAAAGATTTTTGATCAATTACTATGATCATAGAAGCATGAATTCAAATTTTAATATTTTATTAATCCAAAGTTATTAAATTCAATAATATCAATATTATAATATATTAATATGAATATTATAATAATATTAATAATATTAATATTAATCTTTTAATATTAATATTAGGGTCAATAATGTTGTTTTTCATATTATTAATAATAAATTTTCCCATAGGCTTCACCTAAATAAAACCTGAGTGTTTGTAAATACAAATAGGGTTATGGAGTAAATATAAAAAGAGATTTTATTTTTTACCATACCTCTAGTTTATTTATATTTATATTTATTTACCATACCTCTTTTATTTACCATGTTATTTGGCCCATAGGCTTGGTATATACTTAGATGTTGATTTATAATCCTATTTGATATATTTTTATGTATTTACCATACCTCTTTATACCTCTTTTATATTTATTTATTTACTATACCTCTTTTATAAATATGGTATTTGGCCCATTGTATTAATAATAATTTGTCCCATGGTATTTGACCCATACGCTCCACCTAAATAAATCCTCTTTTTGAGTTTTCTTAGATATAAAGAGGGTTATGGAGTAAATATTAAAAGAGGTTTTATTTATATAAAAGTACCTCTAGTTTATTTATATTTTTATTTATTTAACATACCTCTGGAGTAAGTATAAAAGGAGGTTTTATTTATTTACCATACAGTATTTCTTACATTACATCTAACCCATACTAGGTTCTAACCCATACTAGGTTGTAGAGCACCTCCACTGAATCAACCTCCATTACAAGCCAATGTGATAAAAGTATTTTTCTCACTCTCAATCATAAATAAAATAGAGCGCCTCTGCAGAATCAACCTCCATTAGAAGGTGTGCACGTATTTTTCTCACTCTCAATCATAAATAAAATAGATTGCCTCGGTGGAATCAACCTCCATTAGAATATGTGCAGGTGATGTCCTAAGAATTAATTTTATTAGAGGTAAAAAAGTGATTAAGATGTTTAAACTTTATACTTGTCAAAAATATTTCAACACATGATTTAAATAAACTAGTTGAATATATATCTTAATTAATTATTTCGGAGTTTTCTATGGAGGGGGAGGGGGAGGAGTTGCCCGGATGGTCAAAAGTGGTCAGAATAACCTCAAGGGAACCCAAAATCTTGAAGTTCAATCTAGGATTTACAAAAAACCCTCCCTAATTTTCTAAAAAAATTTCCGGAATTTCCATGATTTTCAGGGAAAAAAGGCAGGTTGGTTAGACTACCACATTTATTTCAATATCAAAATAATACCTTAAAAGAAAATATTTTAATTTTATATACAAACATTCAATGTTCATAGAAAAAAAGTAATCTAAAGTTAAAAAAATAAAATAAAAACTATGTACTTCCTAATAAGAATAATAAGAGATATGTGTAATTCATTCAAATCTTAATATAAATTTAATATCTGACATTTAAAAATATTCATAATAACAAAAAATTTCAATGTGAATCATCAATAAAATATTTTAATATGTGAGATTAAGTAATATTGTCTTATAGTTAAAAATATATTAGTAACCAAAAAAACCATTTTAATGTGGAGAATGTAGTCCATAGTTAAAATCTCTCAATGCACATGCTATGTAAAATATTTTAATATCACCATTGTATATAATTAGGCCGATAGGAATTTATTTTGAATAGATTCACCTGCCGATATTGTCAACCATTTTTAAGAGTTTGTGACATCTCTCCAACATCCATGCCACTATTTTACACCCATAAAATAATTGCTTTCAGTTAAACCTCTAAATTGCTTGTGGTAAGGGCGGCTCTGTGTTGCACGTCTGTCTATGCAACTCACCTATGCCACTTTTTACAACCATAAATTTATTTCGGTAAGGGTGGCTTAGTGTCGCGCATCTTTCTGTGAAACTGATTTCATGAAGTGGGTTTGATCCAAATCCACTGTAATTTCTATAAGTAGGTTCAATCAAAATATGTAGAAAGGTTGATAGCCTTACATTTTTTACAACATAATTGAAAAAAGGATCATTTAAAGTAGATTTTGGTCGCTCTATCTTATATATTTCTTCCTAAAATGCAACACAATCCTCCCCATCTCAATAAAACTCCTCCTATATTTCATATTCTTCCTCTCCTTTGATTCTAGTATTCTAGCTACGTGTTAACTGATACTCCGTTCTCTCTTCTGCTTGTATTTTTATATTATGGCCTGAAATAGACATGGTTGTGGATATTTCCATTGGAAGGATAGGCAACACCATAACCAACATGCGTATTAATCCATTCACCCGACATATAGATTATGGGATTCACCTACTCGATTAAATCTGGAAAATTCTGAAAACTCAGTTAAATTGAATGAAGAGTCTCCTACTTGATATTGGCAATCAATTCCAAGATCAACAAAGGATGCTTCCAGTGACGATGAATAATTGCTTGCAAGGGATAGAAAATGAAGTTGGTAACGCCAAAGATTTTATCGATCACTCACATATGCGATAACATTACCTCAATTTCTTGCTCTGCAAGTCCAACATCTTGAGGAAAATCATAGAATGGAAGTTAAATTTTGAGAAGCTATTTAAATAACTTCAAACTAACATTTCCATGTTTTGAAATGCTCCGGGGATTGCTGCGTTCGCACTTCATATGACATAGCTATTACTTCAAGATGGAGCAGATCACGACTTTGTGGGTTTCGGGATTAAGTCTACAGAGATACAACTAAAGAGTTAGCTCATTAATGCTCGCCATGTAGGTTTAATTAGTGTATGTGGAGGGAGGTGTTGGAAATACCACATTACTCAAAAATGTTTATAACTATTACACGCTGAGTGGTTTTTTCGATGTAGTGATTTCGGTCACTATGTCTCAATTTTCTATCATATATTTTCATATTTGTATTGCTCATACAATCAATTTAGACCTCATTGTTTTGAATTTTAATTCTGATCTGAGGAAGATGAAATTGTTACATCTCAAAATCAAGAAATTTCTCTTAATTTTAGATGACATGTTGAATCCACTCAATCTGACACAATTAAGAGTAGAATTTGGCAATGAAAGAGGAATCAAAGTCGTATTCTCTCCTCGTAATGGTTATATGGTTTGACAAATGAACACAAGAAAATCCATTCTATTACAACCACTATCCCCAAAACAAACATGGGAGTTGTTTCACAATGTACCTTTCAAATAGGGCCACACTCCTTATGATTTAGAGCATATTACCTTAGAAGTTGCAAATAGATGAGAAGGTTTACCCTTAGAAATAATTGTAATTTCCTCAACAATGATTTCTATCATGGGTGTAGATCAGTGGAATCTTGCTTTAAGACAGATGAAAACAGTGGATTTGAACTTTCCAAGTTCTCATCCTTGCGTTGAATACGAGTTGTATCAAATATTGAGATGGAGCTATGATCGTTTGCCCAATGTTAACTTCATGAATTTTCTTATGTATTGTGTTATGTTCTAGGAAGTTAAATAAATTGAGGTGGACAAGTTGATGGAAATGTGGATTGAAGAAGGGATTGTTGAAAGAAAAAACCCAGCAACTTTGATGGAGAGAATGAAGAGTTATATAAATTGATTGGAGATCATTGCTTATTTGAGGCAGCAGAATTTCGACATACCCATAGTTTTCTTAAAAGCTCATGATGTCCTCTGTGACGTGGCAATCTTCATTGAAGAGAAGGAAGAAAATTGTTTTTTTAGGACAGGTCAAATACATGAACATTTTCCCTTGGAAATTAGGGAGGATTGTAAAAGAATATCATTCTATGAGAATAATATTACACATCTAGAGTCACAAGGATTGAAATGTACAGAAATGGTAAGTATAAAATTGAGAGGAAATAGATGATTAGAAAATATTCTAGAAGCATTTCTAACCAGTCTTCCTTACCTCATGGTGTTGGATTTATCTAGAACAAAGATAAAAACATTAGCAATATCACTGTGGAAACTCACATAGCTGGAGTTTTTAGATTTAAGTTACACAGAAATTGAATAAGTTCCAGAAGGTATAAAAAATCTATATCAACTTGAGCTTCTAGATCTTTGAGGATGTTCCAAAATGATATCACTGCCACTTCATATAAGAGAGAAAAGAGACACTAATAGGATTGTTAAATTGAAAAAGTTGTACTTGTTTCCATAATCAAGCAAATAATAATTACTATATTAAATTTTATTTTTTTAGTCATTTCTTCAAGGGCATAAAAGTAAATGTTGTCTCATATTATTATATTCTTTCTAATATGTATAAATATTTAATATATGTATTAATTCTTTTTATAATTAATAATAATTTGAAATTAAGTCATAATTTACTTATTTTCTGTGATTTTATATTTTTTGATAATGTAAGATGTATCATAAAGTTTTTTGATATCTATAGATATTACTCATTTTACTATTATCAAGAATCAATAAAGAGTCAACAAAGTTATAGTTAAGATAACCAGTACAAAGGGAGCTCTCGATAAAGCTTCATGTCACATTGAAAAGTCAAGTTTAATTATATTCATTGATTGAGATATCAAGTTTTAATTATATCAAGTCTTGTTCCACCATGAATTATGTCCATATCTTGACACCTCAACATGAGTTCAAGATTGCACTCAATGTAATCATTGACTTTAGAAAAATACCATTGAATGTAAACCCAAGTCTTGTTCCACATTTTTCTAAAAAGTTTGTGTTGCACACTACATCCTTACCAAGTTACAATATTTTGTTCAAATTCCTTACCAAGTTATAATTTCTTTTTCAATTCCTAAGGTCTTTGTTATCAAGGCAATCACCAATCACGCTGCCTCTAGTGAGCCTTAAAACGTTCATGTTACCCACTACATCAGTGACTAGTATATTCTATTCAAAATTCACAAGGACCAATACTTGTCAGATCAATATAGACAATGCAGTTCGAAAACAAATCATAGGTCCCTTTGTCGCATATATATAAGAACAAAAACAGATCTATGTAATGCGCAATAGCTTAAGCAGATTTATCCATGTATTCAACCAGTAATATATATATATATATATATATATATATATATATATATATATATATATATATATATATATATATATATATATATATATATATATATATATTCATGCATAAATAATATATCTAATCGCATAGATACAATTAATCATAACAGAAGTAAAGCGATCTCAATGCAATAATAGCATATAACTCAGATAACACAGTGCTTTCGCCAAAACAAGTCTTTGTATTAGATTCCAACAATTCAGTACAATAGACTCTCCCTTACAATTATGCTTCCGCACACATAGCCATCTGGAGCCTTTCTACCTAAAAACCCAGACTTAAAAACGTGTATCACAGATGCATAAACCCTTATATCCAGAACATTAATTGAACTACTTACTTAGACTCGATCTATCTATTTATGTCATCTTAGCGCACATATACTATGGTGTCAAACCATGGTTTGAGGCCCATAGTTTACCCTTATAACCCTTTTACATAATAGAGAAAATTTGACCCTCCGCATAACCCCTTGACCTTTCCGCGTGGCACTCATATGCAAAAATATAAAAAAATATACTAAAAAATGTACCCGAGGGGGCCCTGCTCCAACATTGTTGCAATGTTTCATGTGTGCCTTCCAGTGCTAAGAAGAAGGACAAGAGGAACAAAACTTCCCTTCAAGCTGCGGTTGCTGAGGCAACTGATGCCCATTTAGCCAAGATTCTTGGCCGTATGTGTATGAATGGCTCAAGTAATATTGCATGTATGCTTACTCAAAAAGGTAGAAAGGGACTAATTAGGATTCCATGGTTGTTTGGGAGGTTTTAACTCAAGATGTAGTTCAAAGTTATAATATCCTATAATATCTGATAGATCTGAGTTGAAGTGGGTCACGAATCAGGCCTATGTTGGCAATCGGAGATCAGAATATGCTTTGGAGTGATGGGGAAAAAGACCGATGTAAAAAGGTCATTGTGTCTCTGTGTGTCAGTGTCTGAGAGGAGAATATCTCGAAGAATGCTTCAATTTCTGGCAAAAAGGGCCCCTTTCCATCTCTCAAGAGGAAATGCTCACTATGGTTGTATATTCCACTTTAGTTTCCCGGTGTGGAGTTGCAGTACGCAGCAGGTGTGGAGCAATTGATGGAGATCAATGAAGAGGGTTTTCATTATGAATTTTCAACTTTCTTGCAAAAAGGGCTGGTGATAATTCATGGAGGATACCCACAAGGCCATTCTCAATGTTCTCGACGATTCAAAGTAGATATGTAAATATTTGGTTTCTTTTATTTGCTTTTTTTAGTGCCAGTATCTATTCAGCCAAATTCATTAAGGGGTTGCACATGGATTCATCCCTTTGGATTTCTTAGGTATATATTCAGCCAAAATTTCCTAGGGCTTACATCTAGCCTCATTCTTTCAAATTTGTGTGATATGGCTCGAAAACCACAGACATACTTCATATTTTTTGTGTTTATTCAACCAATATGACTCGGAATTTTCCCTAGTCTCGTCTCTTATTCCATTGACATAGTTTATTTTTCTTATTTCTTGTTTATTCCCATAATATTTATCACAACTTGCAGCAGGCCTCATCCTGAATGAAATTGGATTACTTTCTCTTTCATTTTTTTATTCCACCGATATTACTATGAAATTGTTGCAGCCTCATCTCTCATGTCACTAACATACTTCCTCTCTGTTTATTCCACTAATATTGATGAGAGCTTACAAGCAGTCTTATACCTCATGTCATTGGTGTAGTTTTTCTTACAGTGACTCCTCCATTATCTCATTGTATGTGTGTCCACTTAAACCTGAGTCTTCTATTTTTACCTAAGAAACATAATTTCAAAATTCATAGTGTGATCACTAACTTGGGTCATTTTTATTTTCGTAATACATAGAAATATGATACATTTTATTCTCACTTATCACTTCCTGTCATTTTGTTTTATTAGTTTTCTGTAGATAGCAGAGAGAAATTCTTTGAAGAATCTGTAGATGGTTATGCAGGATATGTTGACAAATGACATCGAGAGGCTCGTCTCAATCCACCTAAAAGATTCATAGTAGATGACAAAGCAAATGTTTATGTTGTAGATACAATGAATATGGATATCAGGAAGATTGACAAAGAAGGTATTATCACATTGTCAAGCTGCCAAGCGAATCCTCCAAAACCCCAAGTGTTCAATATAACTGCAAAAATAAGTACTAGGTAGTTAATATCTAAACTCCTATAACATAAAACTATGGTTGAAAGTCCCTAATTCCTAGGAACGCATTAATAACTTAGCAGCAACAATTAATATATTTTTAGTTAGATGTGTGGTAAAAGGAAAATGATGGAGGTTAAATTTATTGGAATTTGGTTGTAATATTGTAAATTTAGTTATTTAAAATGTGTTTTCAAATTTATTTATAGGTTTATCATTTGAAAATATTTTCAAATTTGTTACAAAATTGACTAGTGAACAAAATTCAAGAAAATGAAAACCTAAAATTGAATCTGGAAAATTTGTTGCAAAATAAAACTTAAAAGGATAATTGTCAGCTCTACTATGTTTATTTTTGTTAACAATCTCAAGAAATTAGTGTCCTTTCAGAAAAACCCTAAAATTGTTGCAAATTAAAACCCCTAAATTTGTTGCAAAATAGAACCTAAAAAGATAATTTTCGGTTCTACTATGTTTATTTTGGTTAAGAATCTTCGGAAATTAGTGTCCTTGATTTCAGTTGTGGCATTTCCCCTCCCATGTCCTTGATTTCAATTGTGGCATTTTCCCCTCCCATAGTATCCATCACAATTTTTATGATTATAAATTTATTTTACATATTATTAAATTAGAAAATATTCAGTCATATCCATTAAACATCACTGAATCAAATATTAGCTTTAGCATGATTTTTTTCATACATAAATATTGTCAGAAAATTTCTACATCGCCATGATTGATCAATCTCTATATTTTTATTTCATTTAATAGATAAGAATTTAATTATAAATTGTTCTCATAATATTTATTTGATAGATGCATATGATTAAAAATTATAAATAAATAAAAAAACAAAAAACAAATACACAAATGCACTTAGAATTATAAATTTAATGTAACAATTATTATTTCAAATCAAAGTACAATTCTTTCAATTTTGGCACTCCTATCGGCCTGTCTTTGCACCTTCTGGGGAAATTACTAGTATATATGTTTAAAAATATTTATGTATATATTAGATAAAATATTTTTTGGTCTTTTTTTAGGTATATTTTTTATGTCGATTTCAATGAGATTCAACAATTTTTTTTTTCACTTACAAGTTTAAGTTGTGTACTCTATATAGAATTCAGAAATACAATTTAAACAATGAAAAATTACACATTGTATATTTATAAAGAGAGAACTACTATAGATTCGTTGGGATGTGTCAGGGGATGAAAGGGTTTTCATTTCTAAGTTTTACTTCATTCTTGAATCTTAAGTGTGTGCAACTAAGCATGAACATGATGGAAATGGTGAAGCTAAAAAGGTCATGAAACTTGAAGAACTATGGATAAGCCAATGGAGGGGAGAAATTCTCATGGTCGATAAATAACTTGGATGCAGATTTTTTTTTACACCATGGTGGGGGAGCCATATGTGGGTTTTTGGTCTGTGTTTTTGGTACGTCGTTTTGTTGTGCCCTATGGTTAGCAATTTTTTTGATGGATATAAAATGTGATGATGGTGTCATCGACTCTTCCTTTAAGCTATGGGTGATGGGTTTTATGACAATCAGAAGAATGTGGGACAACAAGTATGTAAAACACATGCGCAGGGAGGATGTTGACAATGTGTTTGCTAAAATGTTTGAAAGAGAAGTCAATTTGGGGTATGGTAATGTCTGCAACACGTTTGAAAAAATTCTCAAGCCAACGAGGCTTCCCAAAGGTGTTATGTCTCCCTTTTGGCATCTAGCTGTGGTATAAATCAATATTTTTCATAGAGTGAGGTCAATTTGGGTTTTGGTCACATCTACAATATGTCTATCAAAAACCTCCAACCAACAGGCCTTCCGAGAGGTGCTAAGTCTCCTGCGAGGAATTTGGCATATGGTTCGGATAAGGATACACAAGGTATTGAGGATGTAGCTCTTCAAAACTTCCACATTTTTGTTATACCCATGTTCACACATTCTTTGTCTTAAGGTAAAAGAGGCGGACATTGTAGTTCTTGTAGGTGACAACATAAATTAGATTACATGTATTCTGGTGGGAGAAATTAGGCTCCTCTATGAAGGGAGGTAATTGCAGTTGGTAAGTGATTTCAAAGAATATGGCATTAAAAAAGGCGCCATGATTTACTTAATTGTTAGTCTATAACGAGGTGCGAGGAGATTTGGGGCATCTTCTTCAGTCAGGCCTATGTATTTTAAGGAATCTCTCAATTTGGGTCCCAGTCCCCAGATTCCCAAGATTCCTAAGGAGCTTTCAGGTTAGGCTTTTGTGGTGGAATAGTCCTTATAATTCCCAATGCTCCCAATGCTCAATGCGAATGAGGTCATTAATAAGAATAGAATACATGATTTTTAAAGTGAGGAAATTATATGTCGTTTTAATGGCTTTTGGTCTTCGGTTTTTTTTCTTCGAAATTGGGTACACCAGAACTGGATCCAAAATACTAATATTTCGTTTTGTTCAAATGGATATTCTATGGCATTCTTCAAAGATCTGGAAGACTAGAAGAAGGTTTTTTATCAAGGGCCATGATTTTGGGGCTAGTATGTCCTTTCAATTCAACCGTGGTTTCCAAAATTTAATCCTCTTACCATGAAATCCTTGTCAGTTACTGTTTGGTTAGGCTCCCTAACCTACCTATTCATTGGATCTGGACAGTGATCCTAGAGGAATTGGAGACTCTATAGGTAGCTTCATCAAAAGTTGATGGTGATAATTTATCATAGGGTTTTGTAAGTTTTGTCCACATTTGTGTGGAAATGGATCTCAACGAAGGGTTACCAAAAAAAATGTCCTGCAGTGGGAAGGAAAGGAATATATCTAGCCATTGGACTACAAAAACATTTCCTTCAGGTGTAGAATTTGTCAAAATCCTAGGAACTTTTAGAATGGGTGTCCCTCTTCCAAAGGTGCTTTCTACAACTAGGAGCCAAAGAGAAACCACCGCAGTTGGAGAGATCCGAAGGTTGCATCAGAGTTGAATATTTCAGCTGCTCAACAGAAGAACAATCCCTAGAATCAAAAGGAATTTCCCAACATATCGACTTCTCAGGATACTATGAAATCTCCAGTTGCATCGACACAACCCTCACCAGAGGGAAAATTTTCCGCGAAGGAAAGCGAGAGATCTTCAAGCATAATCGTGCCTGAAATTTGTAGGCAGAAGAGAAACCATGAGTCTGATCATTCTGATAGCAAGAAACATCTATCAAATTCAACTAATCGAGATGTTATGGGACTTTCTTAGCAAAATGAAGAAGCAACATTATCCTCTGTTGTGACGGATGACTCAGTAGGATGGATTGATGTTTGTAGGAGAAAAGCTATAAAGAAAAACCCATGGATCACCTTGGTTTTTAAAACCACGATTGTAGTAAATGGTCTCTGCAGCATGTGATTTTATGATGTAATATGTTTTCTAGAACTAATAAAATGGAAATTTACCCAAAAAAAAACTCTGTTCAACCAAAGTTTTCTTTTTCAATTTTTTTCAATTTTTTTTTTTTTTCATTTCTTAAATGATTTCTTATAATGCATTATAATAGTGTGATCACAAATATTTCATTCTCATGACATAATTTTGCATGCAATGAATACAATTCTTTTTATGTTTTCTCTAGCGTGAATGACCTCATAACTTGGACCTCAATACACCAACTATTCGCTACTAAAATTTATTTCAAATCGTGACTTGGATTCCATATCAATATTGATATTAGCATATTACCTGACCAACAACCTAGTTTACATCAACATGGTGTTAGAACTCATAAGAGAATTTGTGATTCTACATAGCTAAGTGATTAAAATTAACTAGGTTTATCGAAGTTCTATGTTAAATATCAATTTGAGCCAAGTTAACATACGCCCTAGTCGACCTAATTTTAGGATTAAAGAGATCACTTAGCTTCAATGATAATGTCAAGCCCAATTATTAGGTATATTTCATTTAAATAATTTCATAATTCAAACATATGTAAATTTCTAAGGACAATTAATTATTAGGTATATCTTTTATTTAAATAATTTGATAATACAAATATATGTAAATATGTGTTCTTTCATTTGTAAATGTAGAAATTTGAATAATAGCTGAATTATTCGCCGAGATTATCCTGATTACACACTATTTAAGCTTCATTCATAATACATAACCTCTTCTACAATTGATCATCAATATGCGGAAATAGAAAGCAGTTGCATGCGCTCATTCAAACATAATCAAGCACACATATCAACACAGTAATTAATGGGGAAAGCAATAGCTGAAAACCCCCAACTATTTGTATATTATAATGATAGAGAACATGTAATAATACATAGCACAATACTCCTCACAAGTACTCAGTACTATCTCCAAAAAGTTACACACAAACTAACTGAGATTTGAACAAGTCCTGGGTTCAAATCTCCTTCACAAGTCTGCCTGCCTCTACTGCACAATCCAAGTTGATTAATGATGAGATCCAAGTTTGAATCCCACTAGCTCCAACTACGCAATCCTCATTGGCAATCTCCATCAATGTGTGTGCTAATCTCATGCACAATCATGGTCACAACTGATAGTCACACTCACCCTTTCACCCACCTCTAACACTGGTCTCCACTGAACTGTCCATGCATTGCAGTTAACTGATGTGTTCTTTAGTTGATTTATGAGTTAATAATTAGTGAATTAATTAATAATTAATTCACACCACTCATCACTAGTGTATTTTTCGGTTAGACTAAATACAACTAGTTCAACTAAGTTAAACAGAACACAACTCCACCAACTGTCTCATCAACTCCACCAAACTCTGCCACATGAGTTCTAACTGAAGTCAACCATGCAATAGCTCAACTAACCCTTAGGAAAAGCGTATTTCCTTCTGTCAGTTGCATGTGCCACATCCAAGCATCAAACTGAAGTGCTCCAAGAGGATAATATAATGTTTATAGTCTAAATATTATTAAGGGTTAATAATATTTGACTGTTCTATTTTTAGCCCGGCAGTCTAAAAATAGATTCCGCCCAATGTCTAAAAATAGAGGTCCATATATTTTTACCAACTTGACCAATCATCCATAAATAGCATCCTGCAACTCATAGCCCATGATCCATATGTCTAAAAATAGACATAGTCTAAAAATAGACTTTGCGCCAAAAATAGCCTGCAGGCCCACTTAGTGAAGGCGACTTCATTTCACTAAGCTCCATCATCTTGTTTCATTTTCAACACTCCCTCTCAACAAGATATGGATTATCTGCAACCCCTATCCTGCCTCTGTGGAATTCGAATTTGCTCCTGGTGAGCGCCTTCGTCAATATGTCAGCATCCTGATCCTCCGTGGGAACATATGAAAGTAACATGATTCTCCGCTGCACACAATCTCTGATATGATGGTACCTGATGTCGATGTGTTTGGATCTATCATGAAATACTGGATTAGCCGAGAGTTTAATGCAACTCTGGTTATCAAAATAAATCACAGTAGGCTCCAAGTGCGACCCGAACAACGACCCGGGATCTTCCTCATCCATATGGCCTCGCATGCGACCAGCTTGCTGCCATATACTCGGCCTCTATTTGAACTAAGTGCCACGGATCTACGCTACTTTCTTGTGCCAAGCTGTTGTCGACCGTCCGCAGAAGATCCCTCCAGATGTTCTCTTTCTGTCCATTGGGCTCCCTGCCCAATCTGCATCCGTGAAGCCACATAGCTTCACCTCATCCTCCTGTCTGTACCACAATCCATATCCTGATGTGCCTCTAAGATAACGCAATACATGCTTGCCCGCCTTCCAGAAGAGCTTGGTTGGCTTAAAGGCAACCATGAAAGGCCCAGTTACTTGACATAGCATATATTGGGTCATGTATTGACCAGATACATAAGCGACCCCACCAATTGTCGATAAACATTGGCATCCACTACCTCCGCTGAAGTAGCATCCTCCTTCCTCCAACCTCCAGGAAGAGGAGTATCAACAGGCTTGTAGCCATGCATGTTGAACTTCTCCAATATCTCCCGGGCATACTTACCCTGAGAAACAAAAAGTCCATCACTGCGCTGCCAAATTTCCAATCCCAGGAAATAATGAAGGAGGCCCAAGTCCTTCATCTCAAACTCTCTAGCAAGATCCTCCTTGCATGAAAGTATCAACAGCTCATCACCCGTCAAAATCAAATCATCTACATATAGTACAATGATCAGCAACTTCCCCTCCACCACAATCTGGTACAGGTTAGGATCCGCCTCACTCTTGGAGAATCCAAGTCCGGTGAAATAACTATCTATCCATGTGTACCAAGCACGAGGTGCTTGTTTCAACCCATACAGTGCTCTCTTGAGTCTGCACACATGTGACTCACTGCTGAAGATCTCGAAACCTTTGGGCTGCTCTATGCACACCTCCTCCTCAATGACTCCATTGAGGAACGCAGTCTTCACATCCATCTGATGGATGTGCCACCCCATCTGCGCTGAGAGAGCTAGGATCGTCCATATGAAAGAATACCTTGCGACAGGTGCAAAGGTCTGCTCATAATCGATCCCCTCGATCTGCGAGAAGCCTCGGGCAAAAAATCTTGCCTTGTACTTCTCCACACTCCCGTCAGCCGCCTGCTTCACTTTGTAGATCCATCGCGAACCCACCACTGATTTCCCCTCCAGTCTTGGGACAATCTCCCATGCACTGTTTCTGAAAATCGAATCATACTCTTCCACCATGGCATCTACCCATGCGGGGTCCTCCACAGCTTTCTCGAAAGAGGATGGCTCTGTCATGACACATTTGCTCACAAGAGCCATGTATCCAGTGTACCGATCCGGTGACTGTCTCTGTCTGCGCTGTGATGTAGGTGGTCCTACAATCTTCTCTGCATCTTGAGCCAGTCGCTTAGCTTCTGTAGTGCGCTTGCACCCTCTGATGGTTGGCGCTGCATGAGTGGTCTCTTCCACTCCATGAACTTCCTTTTGTGGCTGATCCACATCCGGAAGCTCATCCTTAGGAACTAATAGCTCCTCATCTGCATGCAAGTGTGGCTCCCTCTCAAGCGAACACTTCATGGCTTTCTCCTCATGAAATTTGATATCCCGTCGCACAATAGTCTTGCGACTGTCTGGAAAATACACACGATAGTTGTGGGGCGTATCAGTGTACCCCACAAATATCCCAACCTCTGAGGTCGGATCCACCTTCTTTCTGGCATCCTTTTTCACATGCATGTAGACAGGTGAACCAAAAATACTCAAATGGGAAATATCAGGTCTCTTACCAGAAAATGCCTCCTCCGGTGTACTGATGCCAAGTATCTTGTGAGGACAACGGTTCTGCACATATACTGCAGTATTGCATGCCTCTTCCCACAAGTGAAGGGGTAGGCCCTGGTCATGTAACATCACCTGTGCAGCACCCACGATTGTTCTGTTCTTCCGCTCAGCCACCTCGTTCTGCTGTGGGTTATGGGGTGCGATGAGCTCTCTCCAAATCCCTTCTGCGCTGCAAAAGTCTTTGAATTCAGCCAAGATGAATTCACCACCATTGTTGCTCCTGAGAGCCTTCACATGCTTCCACAATTCCTTCTCTACCAGCGCCTTGAACTCACAGAACTTTGAGTATGTCTCGCTCTTCTTCTGCATGAAGAAGATCCAGCACTTCCGAGAATAATCATCAACAAAGATCACATAGTACTTGTGCTTTGCTGTCAAAGCTACTGAGAAAGGTCCACACACGTTTGTGTGAATTCTCTCAAGGATCGTCGTGGCGCGACTATCCTTCTCGTGAAAGGTGGCTTTCATAAATTTTCCCGAGGTACACCCCTTGCACTGATTTGACTGCGCAAGAGTGCCCTTAGGAAGCCCAGTAGAAATCTGTTGTAGTACCATGGTGAAGGTGGCCCAATCTCTGGTGCCACAGCTCGCCATCATCCCGACTCACCACTCCTTCCGCCTTGCATGCCATTGCTACATAGCCATCTACTTGCAACTAATAAAGGTTCTTGACTTGAACCCCTATCTTCCAGGTTTCTCCAGTTGTCTTACTGCGCAAGAAGGCTTTTCCTTCGCTGAAGACAACATCGTACCCCTTGTCTTCTAACATCGCCACAGAGATCAGATTCTTCTTCAATCCTAGAACATGCATCACTTCCTTCAATACGAAGGGTTTAACAGACTCCCTCTCAAAGGAAATGGTACCAATAACGGTCGCACTGTATCTACCATCATCACCCATCTCGATGTGCACTCCAAGATCTTTCTCATCCAGATCTGAAAATAGATCTCAATCTCCAGTCATGTGAAAAGATGCACCACTGTCCAAGAACCATACTGATCCCATCACACTTGAAACCAAGTATGCGATCAGTGAAAAATCGAGCTCAAACTATGAGGCTAAGGCCTCTCCTGGTGCAGATCCACCAGCTTGCTTGTTTTTCTTCTTCTGCGGACAATTTGTGGCATAATGTCCGTGCTGGTGACAGTGAAAACACTTCACCTTAGACATGTCCTGCTTCTTGCCTTTCGCACCGGAATGAGAAGCTTTCTTGCTCTTCCCCTTCTTTTCTTTGGCAGTCAAAGCACAATTTTCTTCATCAGATGCCTTTGATGAAGATCCGTCTCTGGTATTCTACCTTATCTCTTCTTGCACAAGATCCGACCAAAGTCGCTCCCATCCTGGCAATTTCTCCCAACCATTGACAGAATCCTGATAGGCATGCCAACTCTTCGGAAGACCAAGGAGAGCCAAGCTCACCAATTCCTCATCATCAACAGTCACCCCCACACTTCCCATCTCATCCCTGCATTGGATGAACTTCATGAGGTACTTGGGCATATTGTCGCCTTTCTCCATCTTTATGTGTCTGAGTTTATCCTTGAGTGCCAACTTCCTCTGGTCGCTCTTGCTTTGGAATAAATCTGTAAACGCTTTTCACATCAAGTATGGAGAAGATTTTCCATGCATACTGGATACAATGTGATCCTTCACGCCCTCCAACAGAATTCTTCGACATTTTGCCATCTTCTTTTGCCAAGCCTCAACTTGAGCAGCATCAGTAGGCTTTGGGATCTCAGCTTCTATGAACTCCTTCAGCCCGTTATCATCTAATACCGCCTCCATTCTGTCCTTCCATGCAACATAATTCGAACTACCCTCAAGGGCATATTCCAGTTGCAATCCGTTGAAAGACATTTCAACTCTAGCACCAAGAAAACTGTTGCAAATTTCGAATTCCAAATTCTGCTGCAAATTCGAATTCCAAGCTCAAAACTCAGCTGCTTCTGGATCTGTGAGAACAAATTATTTCTAGCACAGAGATTGACTATAAGGGAATTTATTGGATATATCACCTTTCAAAGAAAGGATGGATCCAGAGGCTACCTAGCCCGTTACCCACTCTGTCTACTGAAATAATTGTAATCACTGTAATAGATCCGATGATCAATTCTGCTCCGATACCATGTAGAAATTTGAATAATAGCTGAATTATTCGGCAAGATTATCCTGATTACACACTATTTAAGCTTCATGCATAATACATAACCTCTTCTACAATTGATCATCAATATGTTGAAATAGAAAGCAATTGCATGCACTCATTAAAACATAATCAAGCACACATATCAACACAGTATGTAATGGGGAAAGCAATAGTTGAAAACCCCCAACTATCTGTATATTATAATGATAGAGAACATATAAAAATACATAACACAATACTCCTCACAAGTACTCAGTACTATGTCCAAAAAGTTACACACAAACTAACTGAGATTTGAACAAGTCTTGGGTTCAAATCTCCTTCACAAGTCTGCCTGCCTCTACTGCACAATCCAAGTTGATTAATGATGAGATCCAAGTTCGAATCCCACTAGCTCCAACTGCGCAATCCTCATTGGCAATCTCCATCAATGTGTGTGCTAATCTCATGCACAGGTATAGTCACAACTGATAGTCACACTCACCCTTTCACCCACCTCTAACACTGGTCTCCACTGAACTGTCCATGCATTGCAGTTAACTGATGTGTTCTTTAGTTGATTTATGAGTTAATAATTAGTGAATTAATTAATAATTAATTCACACCACTCATCACTAGTGTATTTGTCAGTTAGAATAAATACAACTAGTTCAACTAAGTTAAACCGAACACAACTCCACCAACCGTCTCATCAACTCCACCAAACTCTGCCACATGAGTTCTAACTGAAGTCAACCATGCAATAGCTCAACTAACCCCTAGGAATAGCGTAATTCCTTCTGTCAGCTGCATGTGCCACATCCAAGCATCAAATTGAAGTGCTCCAAGAGGATAAGATAATTTTTATAGTCTAAATATTATTAAGGGTTAATAATATTTCACTGTTCTATTTTTAGCCCGACAGTCTAAAAATAGAAACCGCCCAATGTCTAAAAATAGAGGTCCATCTATTTTTACCAACTCGACCAATCATCCATAAATAGCATCCTGCAACTCATATACCATGATCCATATGTCTAAAAATAGACATAGTCTAAAAATAGACTTTGCGCCAAAAATAGCCTGCGGGCCCACTTAGTGAAGGCGACTTCATTTCACTAAGCTCCATCATCTTGTTGCATTTTCAACACTCCCTCTCAACAAGATATGTATTATCTGCAACCCCTATCCTGCCTCTGTGGTATTCGAATTTGCTCCTGGTGAGCGCCTTCGTCAAGATGTCAGCATCCTGATCCTCCGTGGGAATATATGAAAGTAACATGATTCTCCACTGCACACAATCTCTGATATGATGGTACTTGATGTCGATGTGTTTGGATCTATCATGAAATACTGGATTAGCCGAGAGTTTAATGCAACTCTGGTTATCACAATAAATCACAGTAGGCTCCAAGTGTGACCCGAACAACCCGACCAGGATCTTCCTCATCCATATGGCCTCGCATGCAGCCAAGCTCGCTGCCATATACTCAGCCTCTACTAAACTAAGTGCCACGGATCTCTGCTTCCTGCTGTACCAAGAAACTGTTGTCGACCCGATACTGAAGATCCCTCCAGATGTGCTCTTTCTGTCTGTTTGGCTCCCTGCCCAATCTGCATCCATGAAGCCACATAGCTTCACCTCATCCTCCTATCTGTACCACAAGCCATATCCTGATGTGCCTCTAATATAATGCAATACATGCTTGCCTGCCTTCCAGAAGAGCTTGGTAGGCTTAACCATAGCTTGCGAAAGTTGGTTAATAGCATAGCATATATCGGGTCGTGTATTGACCAGATACATAAGCGACCCCACCAATTGTTGATAAACAATGGCATCCACTACCTCCGCCGAAGTAGCATCCTCCTTCCTCCAACCTCCAGGAAGAGGAGTATCAACAGGCTTGCAGCCTTGCATGTTGAACCTCTCCAGAATCTCCCGGGCATACTTGCCCTGAGAAACAAACAGTCCTCCGCTGCGCTGCCAAATCTCCAATCCCAGGAAATAATGAAGGATGCCCAAGTCCTTCATCTCAAACTCTCGTGCAAGATCCTCCTCGCATGAAAGTATCAACTGCTCATCGCCAGTCAAAATCAGATCATCTACATACAGTACGATGATCAACAACTTCCCCTCCACCACAATCTGGTACAGGTTAGGATCCGCCTCACTCTTGGAAAATCCAAGTCTGGTGAAATAACTGTCTATCCGTGTGTACCAAGCACGAGGTGCTTGTTTCAACCCATATAGTGCTCTCTTGAGTCTGCACACATGCGACTCACTGATGAAGATCTCGAAACCTTCGGGCTGCTCTATGTACACCTCCTCCTCAATGACTCCGTTGAGGAACGCAGTCTTCACATCCATCCGATGGATGTGCCACCCCATCTGCGCTGAGAGAGCTAGGATCGTCCGTATGGAAGAGTACCTTGCGACAGGTGCAACGGTCTCCTCATAATCGATCCCCGATCTCGCGAAGTCAGCACACCACCTTGTAATTCTCCACATCTTCGTCACCGCCTCGCTTCACTTTGTAGATCCATCGCAAACCCACCACTGATTTCCCTTCCGGTCTTGGGACAATCTCCCATGCACTATTTATGACAATCGAATCATACTCTTCCACCATGGCATCTACCCATGCGGGGTCCTCCACAGCTTCCTCGAAAGAGGATGGCTCTATCACGACACATTTTCTCACAAGAGCCATGTATCCAGTCTATCAATCCGGTGACTGTCTCTGTCTGCGCTGTGCTGTAGGTGGTCCTACAATCTTTTCTGCATCTTGAGCCAGTCGCTCATCTTCTGTAGTGCGCTTGTGCCCTCTGATGGTTGGCGCTGCATGAGTGGTCTCTTCCACTCCATGAACTTCCTCTTGTGGCTGATCCACATCCGGAAGCTCATCCTTAGGAACTAATAGCTCCTCATCTACATGTAAGTGTGGCTCCCTCTCAAGCGAACACTTCATGGCTTTCTCCTCCTGAAATTTGATATCCCATTGCACAACAGCTCTACATCACCGCAATACACACGAGAGCCAGGGTATCGTTGTACCCCCACAAATAACCCAACCTCAGGTCGGATTCAACTTCTTCCGGTATCCTCTGTCATGATGCGACAGTGAACCAAAAGATCCTCAAATGGGAAATATCGGGCCTCTTAACAGAAAATGCCTCCTCCGGTGTACTCATGCCAAGTATCTTGTGAGGACAACGGTTCTGCACATATACTGCAGTATTGCATGCCTCCGCCCACAAGTGAAGGGGTAGGCCCTGATCATGCAACATCGCCCGTGCAGCACCCACGATCGTTCTATTCTTCCACTCAGCAACCCCGTTCTGCTGTGGGTTATGAGGTGCAATGAGCTCCCTTCGAATTCCTTCTACGCTGCAAAAGTCCTTGAATTCAGCAGAGATGAATTCACCACCATTGTCACTCCTAAGAGCCTTCACATGCTTCCCCGATTCCTTCTCAACCAGCACCTTGAACTCACAGAACTTTGAGTATGTCTCGCTCTTCTTCTGCATGAATAAGATCCAGCACTTCCGAGAATAATCATCAACAAAGATCACATAGTACTTGTGCTTTGCTGTCGAATCTACTGAGAAAGGTCCACACACGTCTGTGTGAATTCTCTCAAGGATTGTCGTGGCACGACTATCCTTCTCGTGAAAGGTGGCTTTCACAAATTTTCCCAAGGTACACCCCTTGCACTGATCTGACTGTGCAAGAGTGCCCTTAGGAAGCCCAGTAGAAATCTACTGCAGTATCTTCAAAGCTCCATGGTGAAGGTGGCCCAACTTCCTCAAGGCGCCCGCCATCATCCCGCTCACCACTCCTTCTGCCTTGCATGCCATTGCTGCATAGCCATCTACTTGCAATTGATAAAGGTTCTTGACTCAAACCCCTATCTTCTGGGTTTCTCCAGTTGTCTTACTGCGCAGGAAATCCTTTCCCTTGCTGAAGACAACATCATATCCCTTGTCTTCTAACATCGCCACAGAGATAAGATTCTTCTTCAATCCCGGAACATGCATCACTTCCTTCAATACGAAGGGTTTACCAGACTCCCTCTCAAAGGAAATGGTACCGATACCGGTCGCACTGTATCTACCATCATCACCCATCTCGATGTGCACTCCAAGATCTTTCTCATCCAGATCTGAAAACAGATCTCGATCTCCAGTCATGTGAAAAGGCGCACCACTGTCCAAGAACCATACTGATCCCATCACACTTGAAACCAAGCATGCGATCAGCGAAAAATCCACCTCAAACTGCGAGGCTAAGGACTCTCCCGGTGCAGATCCAGCAGCTTGCTTGTTTTTCTTCTTCTGCGGACAATTTGTGGCATAATGTCCGTGCTGGTGACAGTGAAAACACTTCACCTTAGACATGTCCTGCTTCTTGCCTTTTGCACCGGAATGAGAAGCTTTCTTGCTCTTCCCCTTATTTTCTTTGGCAGCCAAAGCGCAATTTTCTTCATCAGATGCCTTTGATGAAGATCCGTCTCTGGTATTCCACCTTATCTCCTCTTGCACAAGATCCGACCAAAGTCGCTCCCATCCTGGCAATTTCTCCCGACCATTGACAGAATCCTGATAGGCATGCCAACTCTTCGGAAGACCAAGGAGAGCCAAGCTCACTAATTCCTCATCATCTACAGTCACCCCCACACTTCCCAGCTCATCCCTGCATTGGATGAACTTCGTGAGGTACTTGGGCATACTGTCGCCTTTCTCCATCTTTATGTGTCTGAGTTTATCCTTGAGCACCAACTTCCTCTGGTCGCTCTTGCTTTGGAATAAATATATCAACGCTTTCCACATCAAGTATGGAGAATCTTTTCCATGCATGCTGGATACAATGTGATCCTTCACGCCCTCTAACAGAATCCTTCGACATTTTTCCATCTTCTTTTGCCAAGCCTCAACTTGAGCAGCATCAGTAGGCTTTGGGACCTCAGCTTCTATGAACTCCTTCAGCCCGTTATCATCTAATACCGCCTCCATCCGGTCCTTCCATGCAACATAATTCGAACTGCCCTCAAGGGCATATTCCAGTCGCAATCCGTTGAAAGACATTTCAACTCTAGCACCAAGAAAACTGCTGCAAATTTCGAATTCCAAATTCTGCTGCAAATTCGAATTCCAAGCTCAAAACTCAGCTGCTTCTGGATCTGTGAGAACAAATTATTTCTAGCACAGAGATCGACTATAAGGGAATTTATTGGATATATCACCTTTCAAAGAAAGGATGGATCCAGAGGCTACCTGGCCCGTTACAGACTCTGTCTACCGAAATAATTGTAATCACTGTAATAGATCCGATGATCAATTCTGCTCCAATACCATGTAGAAATTTGAATAATAGCTGAATTATTCGCCAATATTATCCTGATTACACACTATTTAAGCTTCATGCATAATACATAACCTCTTCTACAATTGATCATCAATATGCGGAAATAGAAAGCAGTCGCATGCGCTCATTAAAACATAATCAAGCACACATATCAACACAATATGTAATGGGGAAAGCAATAGCTGAAAACCCCCAACTATCTGTATATTATAATGATAGAGAACATGAAACAATACATAGCACAATACTCCTCACAAGTACTCAGTACTATCTCCAAAAAGTTACACACAAACTAACTGAGAGTTGAACAAGTCCTGGGTTCAAATCTCCTTCACAAGTCTGCCTGCCTCTACTGTGCAATCCATGTTGATTAATGATGAGCTCCAAGTTCGAATCCCACTAGCTCCAACTGCGCAATCCTCATTGGCAATCTCCATCAATGTGTGTGCTAATATCATGCACAATCATGGTCACAACTGATAGTCACACTCACCCTTTCACCCACCTCTAACACTGGTCTCCACTGAATTGTCCATGCATTGCAGTTAACTGATGTGTTATTTAGTTGATTTATGAGTTAATAATTAGTGAATTAATTAATAATTAATTCACACCACTCATCACTAGTGTATTTATCAGTTAGACTAAATACAACTAGTTCAACTAAGTTAAACCGAACACAACTCCACCAACTGCCTCATCAACTCCACCAAACTCTGCCACATGAGTTCTAACTGAAGTCAACCATGAAATAGCTCAACTAACCCTTAGTAAAAGCATATTTCCTTCTGTCAGCTGCATGTGCCACATCCAAGCATCAAATTGAAGTGCTCCAAGAGGATAAGATAATGTTTATAGTCTAAATATTATTAAGGGTTAATAATATTTGACTGTTCTATTTTTAGCCCGACAGTCTAAAAATAGAAATCGCCCAATGTCTAAAAATAGAGGTCCATCTATTTTTACCAACTCGACCAATCATCCACAAATAGCATCCTGCAACTCATAGACCATGATCCATATGTCTAAAAATAGACTTTGCGCCAAAAATAGCCTGCGGGCCCACTTAGTGAAGGCGACTTCATTTCACTAAGCTCCATCATTTTGTTGCATTTTCAACAGTAAATGGTTTCATAAGTTACGCAAGTTTTGACCAAAATTTTCATTATACTCCTTGTGATATCGAACTTAGTACAATGGTTCTAAATACTTTGAGTTTAAAAAAAAATGACAACATTTTAATTCTTGTCATTTATTGTAATTCATTCTTTTATATGAATGATTGATGTACAATCAAACAATCTCAGGACTTGTGATTTGTCATTTTACTTATATTGTTCATTGTTACCTATATTATACTACTTTATTGTTCATTCAATGTGTTGATCTTACACTTATTTTTTTAAGCTCAAACTTTTCAAATTAGTCATTTGTGACACTGATTTGAATCTAACATGCACAAAAGCACTTAATCACTTTGACACTTCTATTGGCAATATATTCTTGAACTTTTACAAATTTGATTGTGTATCATAGTAAACATTTTGTCGTATTAATCCATCATTAGCTAGACAGTAAAGAGAAAAAAGTTTAATAACATTCATATCTCATCTCCGTTCAAATTTGTTTATTTTTATGCATGAGTTCAAATGGTCTAAAAAGTACATACACTTTTTATTACACATCACCTAACTGTGTGGAAAGACATTTTCTACAACTTGTATAAAGGAGGAGATATGCAATCCTTCCTTTCCTAATATGGTGGTAGTTATTATGGAGTTGACATCTGACATATTAAGAATTGTTGTAGAACTACCTTAACTCTAAATGTATTGTACTAAGAGGGATCAAAATTTGAGATGTTTGCATTTATTGAGATTTGATCACTCTTGAAACACGGTGGTTAAACATTTTATGATGTGTTGATTAATATAAAGGAATTACATGATTCTTCTTATTGTCACCATAGAGTTGAAATGTAATATATTAAGTACATCTTAATTCTAAATCCATTATACATATTAGAGAGGAATCAAACTTTGAGGAAAGATTTACACTTATCCTTTATAGTAAATTCAAAATTAAAATAATTTCATACTAACATGTCTATTGAGTGTTGAATAGATTGTGATTAAATATCTTATCAAAACACTCTTAGATATTCTCCTAAATATTTAAGTCAATTGAATTTCCCACACTATTAAAATGATACTACTTAAATGATACCACTCATTCTACTAAACTGTCACCTACCTAAAATTTATTTGGTAAAATAAAGTGTTTGGGCACGGGCTAACCAACTTCCTCAAGAAAACAACAACGCTGCGGCTACACATGGTTGTAAAGTAATCACTATAGACACGTGGATTTAAATAAAAGAGAACGGTGCCGAGTGAAACACATTTCGCAAGAGGAGACCAGAGAAGTCTGAATTTCAGAGGTCAATGATATTTTGAGTTGACCCAGGCGTATCCGCGTTAAGAGTTCGATTTCGTGCCAAGCCGTGTATATATATATATATATATATATATATATATATATGTGTGCGCGCGCTGAGCAGAGGGGTAAGTGAGATATTTTGGTATGGGTATTTCTGGAAAGAGTAACACTACTTAAATGTGAATAAAATTGTGCTTTGAGACCTAACTGTGATCTGAAATTCGGCGATTTAATTTGAATTTAGTTTAAAAGTCTTCAAGGCAAATTCTTGATTAACACTGGAGGTAGCTTCTGGTTGTGTTATTGGGACGGTATCATCTCTTCTGCGCCTGAAACAGATCGTCATGAGCTTCAGCAGTTCCAGGAGCCCGAGGAGATTTTCCACGCGACGAACTCCTGCGTGTGAGGAGTACGAGCGATTCGGCAGCGATCTTGGAAACAAAATGCAGAACGCTGTTTTCAATATCGTGCCCAAGAAAGTGCGACTGGATTTTTTTCTTGACGCCAGCGATTATGAAGACGAAATGAAAGGAGGATAGAAGGAAATTTTACAGTGTAAGCTAATTTTGTAGGAAATTTTCCCAATTAAATAATGCGATTTCATTTCTTCCCGGTTCATATTTAACAAGAATTAGGTAGAAATTTCGAGGTACAGTGTGGAATAAGGAAGATATTTCAATTTATGAGGGAAAAGGGAAGAAATTTCAATTTTAGATACAAATAAAGTTGGAATTAAGGGGAAATTCAAGTTGAAATACAGCTGTATCATATTTTGTGGGAAACAGGGGTTTTATCCGAATTTACCCGAATTGTTGTAAAAAAATTATCAAAAATTTGGTCGCATGATTTCTTTAAATTGCTGTAACACAAAATTTTGACAACTAAATTTTGATTGTAGTATTCTTTGTATCGACCCCCTTCTGTAATGGTATGTTTGGTTGGACAGGGAAGACGTTATGAGATAGCGTATATCTATTTTTTCTATGGTATCTGGAACAGATATATGGTATAAATATTTTTGTTATTGGTATCTGGAACATCATTTTTATATTTGGTACCATCACATTTATTCTTTTGTATAGATTCCCCTCTCTAATAATATATTTTGTTGCACAGGGAGGACGTTATGAGTGGGGTATATATATTTTTGCTATGTATCTGGAAGATATATTTTGTTGCACAGGGAGGACGTTATGAGTGGGGTATATATATTTTTGCTATGTATCTGGAAGTCATATTTGGTATATATATTTTTGTTATTGGGATTTGGAACAGTATTTTCATTTTTATATATAGGTGGATCTGAATTTGAGAATTCTATTTCATATATTTAATTTTTATTTTATTAGTTATTAATATAAAAAGAATAATAAATTTTTAGAGATAGTTCAATTGGTAATGGTAGTGTAAATGAAGTATTATGTGTTAAGAAGTTTAATGTTCAAATTATCTTGAATTTACATTTGTTAAAAAAAACATAATAAATACTAGAATGGTTATCTATTTTTCTAAGTTATATATTATCATTGAATATTATAATGATAATATTTTAAAGTTAAATTTAAAATTATACATAATCTAAAAATGTATTTGGATTTAAAATTAACTTCTATTTAACATCGACCTAAAATTTAGTATGTCAAAACCACCTTTTTATATAATTATCATGAGTCATGATATCATGTCACATGTAAGTAAGCTAGAAAACTCAATCAAGATTATTAGAGCCAATAAATCTTCCAGAAAAAACACACCATTTTATGCTTAATTATGTGTCACTTCATGCCACCGTTTAAAACATTTGATCATTCAAACATATATAAATGTATTTGAAAATGGTGTAAATTTAACTAAGAGGAATATCATTTTGTAAGACCATTTTAATTCTGAATCTATCTAATTTAGAGAAATCAAAATTTGAGGAAAATCTTGTATCTATGATTATTTTTTGCCCATGATGGTTAAAACATTTTAAGGATGTGTTCATTATCGACATAAAATTGACATATAACATATTAAGCACTTATCATACTTTGAGAGGGAATCCAAATTTAAAGAAAGATTTACAATTCTGAACATTTGATCCCTTTTAACCCATAATGAAACTCAAAGTTAAAATAATTTTACACTTATAAAAAATTATAATTCATATTGAACTACATTAAATTAACAAACTAGAGTGATTAAATTGATTCTCTTATTATTTTGCATTTACACCCAACAATTATACCATTTTATCCCTTTTGACCTATAATAAATCCCAAAGTTAAAATAAATTTACACTCATAAAAACATATAATTCATATTTAACTACATTAAATTAACAAACTAGAGTGATTAAATTAATTCTCTTATTATTTTGCATTTACACCCAAAAATTATACCATTTGATCTCTTTTAACTCATAATGAATCCCAAAGTTAAAATAAATTTACACTGATAAAAATATATAGTTCATATTTAAAACTATATTAAATTAACAAACTAAAGTGATTAAATTGATCCTATTATCATCTTGCATTTACACCCAGCAATTATACCAATTTCTTCTAATAATAAACTTTATATTATCTTTAATTTATGTTTTCCAAAGTAACAAAAAAAAAATCTATCTATATATATATATATATATATATATATATATATATATATATATATATATATATATTTCAACTTTATCTACATTTATTTATTTATATAGTGATAAAATCATTTTATTTTTGTAAAAAGACAACACAACATCATAAACAATACAACATCAGTCAAAATCAAAATCAAAATCCTCTTGATCAAGTAAAATCCTTAATTTTTAATCACCATATCTATTATCCATATGAACTGTGATCCATCCTCTCTTCATCAAAATCCTATGCACATTTTATTGTTAAATTGCATTACACTTGCCAGGTTCTCATCCTTTACTTTTTCTTTCCTCGTTGTTCCATACACAATGGAGAAACAAAATATCCTCACGGTCTTCATCCATTGGACTTTGATCGAACCTCTAAATCGATGTGCTGGAGATCTCACGCTTCTTCTGAAATTCTACACTTTAACTCAAGAGGTTGAATGTAGCTCATTATGATAAATTGTAGATAAATGAAATTGTCTCTTAAAAGACAATAATGTCTATGCTTTTATAGAGACAATAACAATATGTGTTCTATATTGTCTTTATAGAGACAATCATTTGAGACAATTGTTTGAGACACTAAATTTGAAACACCTGCTTAAACACAATATTTAAGACAATACACAATTTTATTTTTGTCTCAAATTAAGACAATTCACTGTTAAATTGTCTTAAATATTTTCTTAAAACACCCCCACATGTAATAGTGGCTCATCCCTTCTTCTGAAATTCTACACTTCAACTCAAGAGGTTGAATGTAGCTCATCCTGAGAGACCAAACAACCGACCTTAAATTTGTTTTGACCCACAATATAAATTATATGGAATCTTCATTCATCTTATCATCGCAAACCCATCTCTGGCTAGGAATAGACTCCAGGGAGTTAGAAATATTTAATTCCTACTTGTCTATGGTTGTAATTCCCTATTTGAGGAGTTTGTTCCTACATAATAGGATGTAGCTAGAACTATATTCTTTCCTAGTTTAGTGTGTGGTTGAGAGAATCTCTCAACCACATTACTGTACATCCAAGATAGACTTTCTATCTTGAGACTATTTTCTGTATAAATATGTGTGTAATTTCTTTGATTCATAATATAGAATTTAATTAGAGTTTGCAGTGTGATATTTTATCTTGGTATTGGAGCCCATTTGGGCCTGGACCTCGGCCCTTCCTTGGCTAAGGAAAACTAGAGTATATTGTGTTTTATTTTTTATTTTTTGGTTGTCCATTTGTTTGGACGGAGGTATACTGGATTTTGATGTTCTTGCTGAGAGAAGGCGAGGCAAAGAGGCATTATGTTTCAAACATGTTTTTCACTGGTGGACTCAACAGTGCTAGTGCGACATAACTTCAAATAAATAAATGGTCGCGAAGGGCAGTGGGCTACACTAGCCCCTCCTTCAATAGTAACTGGAGCCGAGGGAGAGCAAGGCTGCATCAGCGCTACGAGTGCTCGAGCCAATACTAGTGGTCGAACAGCCAAAAGAGAGAGAACGCGCATCTAGCTTCAATTCTCATCAGCCACTACAGAGAACCATTCCTGCACAGTGGAAGCGTCCTCAAAAGGCAAGTGAAGTTGTTAATTAGTCTCAGT
Organism: Pinus albicaulis; assembly: GCA_034641835.2. Lineage (NCBI taxonomy): Eukaryota > Viridiplantae > Streptophyta > Pinopsida > Pinales > Pinaceae > Pinus > Pinus albicaulis. The sequence goes on from CM076578.1 coordinate 528,940,466, forward strand.
TTAGATCTAGTGCGCAATATCTTAGATGATGGCTTGAGTATTGTTAAAGGAGATCTATCGACCAATGAGAAAGATGTTGAATTGACTCGACAGTTAAAACTGTTGTAAATAAGCTTAAAATGTTGAATGTTATTACGGAGGTTCTTTCCAAGAGGCAATTGTAGCAAGAATCCTTATATCATGGAGTGCACTTAGTTTTAAAGGATTGGCTTCAGCCTCTGCCAGATAAATGTCTTCCCAATACAAATGTTCATACTACAGTTTTGAAGATTTTAATAGATTTTACCGATTAATGTTGAACAATATTACAGGATAGAACAACTAAAAAAAAAAAAGGTGGATTGGGAAAGGTTATCATGTTCTTGTCAAATCTGATGAAGAGACGCCTCGTTGGTATTTTTGCTTTCACAGAATCTGAGTGTGGCATGTTGCACTTCCTGATTGGCGGAAACAGTATGTGTCAAAAATCTGCAGAAAGAGTTCCGAGCTTTGTGTAAAGAACCGGTTCCTAATGTTGTAGCACGTCCTTCTTCAAATGATATTCTATCATTATTTCTGACCTTTGTTTTTAGTGGATTGGTTCTTTGACTTCTAAAGGTAAGAATATCTGTGTTATTAGCTGTGTATTTTGGATTTCAGTGTGAGTTGTGGTCTCATTCGCATTCGAAGCTATGTTACTATGTAATGATCTGTACACAAGTTATTAGTTTTTTTTTGGCCCTGTTCTTTTCAAAAAAAGCCGATTTAAAGTTGATTCGATGAGCTTCCATGGCTGTCTCAATGAAAATGTCAATCCAGCATTTCAAGGCATTGGTCAGAAGGCGGGCACAGATATCTGGCATATCGAATATTTTCGCCCAGTTCCTATACCAAAATCTGATTATGGTAAATTTTACTGTGGAGATTCTTATATAGTTTTACAGACAATTGCAACAAAAATTGGGGCTTATCACTATGATATACATTTTTTGGCTTGCGAAAGACACTAGCCAAGATGAAGCTGGGACAACAGCTATAAAGACAATTGAGCTTGTTGCGTGAATTTGTTGGAGATCATTGACTCAGTGGAGATAAATGGTCGTCAATCGTTTGTGTGGCCGATCAGTGGCAGCTGTTAGGCCGGGCTATGGAGGTGGTGTCCAAATCAGAATTTTCTCTGAGGCCAGTGCTATTTTGCCAAATATGGAGCTAGGAAGTGCATAGTGCAAGAGGCCGTGTGTGGCATTTGGATTTAGAGCATGGACTCATCGCTAGATATGTTGCAAGACAGATTCACTGCTTCTACTTCCATAATGCTTGGTGAATTTGACGGAAATGCTACCATTTCAAAGAAGGAAGAATGGTTGCTGTTATGGGAAATAGATATTATTGGGCAGAGATAGAGAAATTAAAATCTGGAGAAGTTTATGCTACTATCCAAACTTTTAATTCTCTGATGACGTTTTTAAATTTGCAATGTATTGATTAACTGTCATAACAATGAAACTGGATGTAATTTAAGTGACATTGGTGTGACCGACTATTGTCACAATTCTTAGTGTGTGTTGGAACTGGTCATTCCAACACTAAACAAACTTGCAGGATATGATGAAGACATGACAGTTACATTAGAGATTGGAGGATGATTGAGTTCAATTGTAAGGAAATTATCTTGACAGTGGATCTTCGTTGTTGTAGATTGTTAGCGAGCTTGAGGAGGCATGCTTGAAAGCAGTTACCTTGCCTTGATACTATCAGCAGGGAAAGTGGCATTATGTTGCAATGCCAGGGGAATTGGATACTGAAACGCGACAGAGGATTGGACCATGGAGTCCTAGATTACTGTTCTTGAAGGGAAGATTGTGTCCTCTTCGTGTGGCTGTGAGTGCCTATGTTTGGATCATCAATGTTTGAATGCACTACATTGAGTCCAGTTGAAAATTCGTCAATCCTGTTTCTTTATCAATGGACCCCTCACAGGTATCATTGGAATGGTTGCTCATATGTTTGAGTTACTGTGGTTTGTGGAATAGACTCCCTATCATGTTATAAGCAAGTCTAGATGGTTGTTGTAATGGTCATTATGTGTACCCAAAAACTCCAAAATGTTGAAGTATGGAATGTAAGCCTTGTAAAGGCATTTGAAAGTTCGTGGTGAACTTAAAACCACTTTGTAATGGTTTATGGTCAGCCTGAAACCATCTTTTGTCACTGTTAAGTGATGGTTTGTGATGCAAGAAGACCCTGCAAAACCTAGAATCTCTCAAAAATCTATGCATATACAAATGCATCTCAAATAACTGCCCAAGTAAAACTCCAAATTAGGGAAATTCACACACTATCATTTGCAGAAGCTTGTACATATGTTCACAACTTTTTATGATTTATGAAAAACCATACTTCAACTCAATTCGTTCATTCAACCAAACCCAAACTTCAATACAATCCCACTTTAATAACTTCATACTGAAGCTCATCAAAACCCATAACTAAGGATTTCTAAAAAAAACCCAATAACTCTCATTCCTCGATTTCCATTTAAATTCCAACAAGGTTATTTCACAAATGTAGGCTTTTCCCAAAATTCTTAGGAAAAGACTTTAAAGCTCTGTGGTTTTATTTAAATTCTCCATTTTTAATTAAGCCCAAGGATTACTTTATCTCAATTCAAAATTCATATTTGATTAATTAATCTCAAAGCATATAGATATCATGCACTTAATTACCCCACCCAAATGTTAAGAATTTAACAAATCGACTTTGTTTCCATTCTATATGTGCGTCCTTGTTTTTTTTTTCTTAAACAAGCTTGACATCGTTTTAATCAAACCAACTGTATGAAATTACCCAACCTTTACACAAACCTTTTAAAATAGCATTGATCCACACAAAAACTACATGTCTGTCGATCCTCGAATGCAAAACACCATCCCTTTCAATGCAATAATAAACCTACCCACGGTAAATACGAATGTGCGTACCTCCATGAGTGCCTATGCAAATTCATAATGCGCCTTCGATTCATTCTTCATTTGACTAACGCTTTCACACTATGCAGAAATTACATAACTCGGGCTTTAAAATTCAAATGCCAACAATAATTGGCCCCGCATTAACTTACCATTCGCTTCAACGTCGACTTAACGCCTCTGCCTCTGTGCGCGGACTTGGAAATTCATCGCAATTCCGTTCTTGCTCAATTCCATCCAAAAAAATGAGCTCAGGACCTTAGCGTTTCAGGAAATTCAGGATTCTGCCCTTTTTAAAACCATCCTTCTCCATTCTGAAGAATCAATCGATTGCAGATTTAATATCTTGTTCTGCATCGTTCTTCATACGCTTAGTCAAGATGTTTATTCCACTTTTAATACCTCTATGATTCGGGAACAATCTAATTGTCTATGAGCTATGCTCCTTTCAAACTCGACCTTCCGCTGAATGTGACCTCACTGCTATCGATTCAAAATTACTGTGGATCGATATTAACCAGTCGGACTTCAATCAAACAGGTCTTGATGCCGGATTCCATAAGCACAACCCGTCGATTTAACTTCCCTGCATTCTTTATCAAACAGTTAACTCAACGGTTCTTCCACATAGACAAAACCGCACATAATTTAAAGAGGGTTAAAATGGATTTAAATGAGCACCAGCATATCATATCTGATATCGCTCTAAACAAACAAATACTTACACGTTCACTTTTGGTCAAAGCCAAATTCGATACCAGAACTTCTTCTACGCCACCTTGGATTTAGAACTACGCCTTTAACTTAGTTCAACGCCTTCTGCGTCTGATCTAAGATTACTTTCTACGCCTGATCTTTCGATTGATCTCACAATAGTGTTATATCATCTTCATTAACCCTCAAGTTGCTGGCACCATTTGTTAGTCTGAATTGAACTTTGGATTTAAAACTTCCTCCTGTATGATTGATTTTTCCTGCGTCCTCTTCACAACAATAGATTCCATTCAACTCACAACATGAATTAATATTAACTTAAATCGATTCTCTTTTCAATTAATAACTACATTATCGATATTTAATGATATTGATTCCTTTACCCATGAGCAGAGTCACATCACAAAGTTTATTAAAATCAAACATATTCATACAAAATCGAATTCAACAATGTGCATATGGCTCAAAAGTCAAATTCCACATTGATATATATAAAAAAAACAATTACAAAGAACCTCTTGTTCATGGCCAGACATTCAAAATCCATGGCCCTTTCAGCTGTTCATAGATTTACAAGAAAACCCCTGTCTCCTACCTCTCTCTCTATTCTATTCTACTTGATCTCTTTTGCCTTTGAGGCATATCAATTTATACAAATTTAATTGAACCAATTTTGGTTCATATCCCTTTAATAACTCAACAAATCCTCAAATATCTCAACACCCCTAAAATCTAGATCTTTATCCCTACAACCTTGAAGCTAAATCTAACTTAGGCTTCATAATTATCTCTTAGATATCTCTCATCTAATTTCTCTCATGTTTTCCAGTTGTTTGGAAACATTTACAAATTCTCACATATAATTAATTAAAAATATAAGTTAATCACTCAAAATCTCATTAATATTTACATAAATTTAATATTTTCTCAAAAACATGACACCCCTAGATTTAATAAAAATACAAGTATTTTTCCAAGCTAATGCTCCTACATCAGTTTCTGGCGAGCCAGAAACCACATATATTTCCTTTGTGGCTGGTTGGTGGTGAGCCAGAAACCACATATATCGCCTTTGTGGCTGGTTGGTGGTGAGCCAGAAACCACATATAGAGCCTTTGTGGTTGGATCGCCTTTGTGGCTAAAAGTGCCTTTGTGGCCGCGTGTACACAAGAGCTTTGTGCTCATAGGATCTTTGTGCTCGTAGGAGCAGGTGGAATGCAGTAACGCCTAGATCATGGTCTCAGATATTGGTGTGTCTGAGCATAAGAGGGTTGGTGCACTTTTCTATCTGACATTTGTGTCGAAAGGTGCAATCAGCACAACTGTTAGCTATTGTTATTTGGATATGAATATTTGGCTTAGAAAGGCACTGATCTCTCTTTGTTTTGGAGGTTCTGCACATGCAATTCACTCGATGGTGGTGGATTTGTAGGTACATATATGCAGTGGTAATGGTCGACAGAATCATGTATGCGAAGGACATCCTACAGGACTAGCGGTTGCAGCGGTTGGTACCCATGCATTCAGGGGGATGGTTTCTCCTTTATATGGACGTCAACATATTCTTTGTTATGTTTGACCACAACCAAACTTTGTGAATTAACATCATGACAAGTATTCATTAAAGGGGGGAGTTAGAAATATTTAATTCCTACATGTCTATGGTTGTAATTCCCTATTTGAGGAGTTTGTTCCCACATAATAGGATGTAGCTAGAACTATATTCTTTCCTAGTTTAGTGTGTGGTTGAGAGAATCTCTCAACCACATTGCTGTACGTCCAAGATAGACTTCCTATCTTGAGACTATTTTCTGTATAAATATGTGTGTAATTTATTTGATTCATAATATAGAATTTAATTATAGTTTGCAGTGTGATATTTTATCTATTTGGATGCTTGTAAACACTGAATCATGTCGTAGATGGATCTTAAAGTCTGGAAGTTGAATTCAAATGAGAAGCTTTGTAATTACTGTTTAGAGAGATGGAAATCTGAGAACCAAAAGGTCATGAAAAGCCTAGTTTTTCCAGAACCATAGACCTTTAAATACAATACTCTGGTAATCTTCCTGACAAACAAACACAACTATGAAAAACTATTAGAATATAAAAAAACTGCAATAAAAAAACCTGCAAAATCTAGTCCAATTAGAGTGTATTGAATTGTAAAGATATGTTGTTCAAGACCACATCCCATTGAAATGACAAATCAGTCCATGCTCGGCCATAACTTGTGAAGATCTTCCAAATCTGCAAGGGAAATGTCAACAAGGGAACTCCTCCCTAGGAGAAATACGAGCGATTCAACAACTATGTGGGAAACGATATGCAGAACGATGTTTTCAATATCCTGTCCAAGAATGTCTGACTGGATATTTTCACTGAGGCCAACAATTATGAAGACAAAAAGAAAGTAGGATAAAAGGTGTTTTTGGAGTGTAACCTCATTTGGTAGGGATTTTTCCCAATTACATATTTCATTTCTTCCCAATTCATACTCGACGAGAGTTGGTCAGAAATTTTGGGGTAGAGTTGGAATAAGGAAGAAATTTAATTTCTGGGGAAAATGGGAACAAGTTTCAATTTTTAGATAAAGTTAAGTTGGAATGAGGCAAAATTTTCACTGTTAAGTAGTATTGTAATATGTGTATGGAACAGGCGTTTTATCCATTTCTGAAACTAATTAAGTTGCTCTAAAAATTTCTATCACAATTTTCATGGGATGATTTCTTTAAATTGTTGTAGCACAAGATTTTGACAGCTAAAAGGTAGTTTGCAACTCAGATTATAGTAGTATTTTGTATGGGCTCCTCTCTGTAATAATAATTTTTGTTGGAAAGAGAGAGATATCCACATTTTTTATTGGAATCTGGAACTTTCCATTTTTACATTTTATCACATTTTCATGATTTTTTTACCAACATCATTTTAAATATAATTTTTTTTCAATATAAATTTAGTATAATATAATTTATTATTATTGAATGTTAAGATGATAATACATATTTTAGTTTGGAGTTCTTACAGACGTACGTTCTTCTATTTCTTAAGTTATGCATTATACACTTGAACCTTTTTTTGATATCAACCCTCTAACAACTTACACATTAAACACAACATAAATTACCCAAAGATTAAGGTAAATAAAAAATTATTCACTATGAGTATGTACTCTTACTTAATTTTATCATATTAGAATCTATGTGTTTATGCTATTAACACTTTTGAGATTAGGACAAAATGCATTATCTTATACTCTACAGCAGTTGTTTTGCAATGTAAACTTTAGAGCTAATTCATGCTAAACCCTGGTCCTGTTTCTTACCATCTGTCTTTTCATAATGGATTTGGCTTGTACAAATACAATACATAATAGTTAATCTCCAGTTCACTTCGCAATGACCTTTGTTAGTTTGATTTAAAAGTGGAGGTACTATGGCTCAATTATTAAATGAATCCTACAATGGCATGATTACCACTTATCTCGTAGCAGTGATTAATTCAACTTGTCTACCTCTTCATACGCTAGCAAAACCGAGATTGTTCGACCTCCTTGCATCGAAATCAATCGTGGATATGATCATGGAGGAGCGTTAGGGTAACTACCCACCCCCACCTCCCTCCAGAGAGCCATTCTCCTCACCGCAGTGCTTTGAACTTGGCTCTGCAATTGTTAGTCTGCCGGTTAAACTCTTAGGTAGCATTCTCCTTGGTTCTAATAACACAGATAAACAATTTTTTCTTTCGTTCTAGTTGCAATGGAGGTAAGGTGTTAGCATTGGTTTTTAAAACTAAGATTTCTCATTTTTATTTATGTTTTCAACTTGCCAAGTATATGGAGGAAGATTACCATTCCATTTGCATTCTTGAGTTTGTTGGAACAGGTGGTCTAGAATCCCACCTGCTTGATTGTCTATTTACCTCCGTGGATTCTTCAACCACCTATAGGCTAGGTTTGGTTACAAGGTTTGACCTTCATGCTAGTTCTAGCACAACCCCCTCCTCTTGGGTGCAGTGAGTAAGCTGTTGTTTTTTTAAATGTCTATAGTTGTAAAACTTTGTCATTTATTTCACCCTAGGGTTTCTAAGTTTGGTATTCTCTGTGTTAAATTTTGATGTAGGTGCGAGAATTCAGGTAGCATATGCAACTCGGGACTCAATGAAGTGCTCATACCCTCAATCACCAGTATGGTCCTCTTTCATGCTACCTCGGTCATTCCTGTCCCAGCGAATATGGTAATTCTATTCAATACTTCTTAGTTAGCCCACTTGTTATCGTAGGAAAGGGTTTTTGCTTCCCTTCTGGGTGTATCAGCCAGTCGTTGCCTTATTGTTCTGTTTGGGATATTTGACTAAATTGTTCTATTCAGGGCTTGTCCCTTTTTCCTATTTTTGTAATAACAGTAAGGTTGTATTACCCCGATCTAATGTTAAATGTGCATGTCGAAATTTTTCTTTAAGTATGTTCTCAAATGATTGATGTTTATTTTTATTCCATTTTTCCAGAACAGCTTCGTGAGTTTCCTTCAGCTCATCTTGTCAGATTTCAAGGCTATTTTCTTCTGTGCATGTGCATTTTAATTCTGTTCATTTAAGCGGCAAATGAATGGGGTTCCTACAATTGCATCTATTGCACAATCGGCTTAAGTAGCTCCTTTGTCTTCGTCTACATCAGTTCTTGTTGATTTTCCCACGGCATATCCTTTAACGTTCACATGGGACCGGGACCTCGACCCTCCCCTTGCGTCTTGGTTCTAAACTCACAACCTGTCTCCAAGCATCACTATAGGTTTAGAGGTTCCAAGAAATTTTCGGCTCTCTTCCTGTTCAGTGAATTCTAGCTTTTTGTTGATGCCGTGTGGTGGCTATTGTAACCAAATTAAGAAATAGAAATTCTAATTCCATCAAAATTGTAATTCCATTTCCTGTTTTCTGACTTACTTTTATTCTTAAATTTCCATCTTTAGTTTTTACAATGGTTTATTTTCCGTTATATGTTCTTAACAAAAAAGGTCTAATATAGCTAAATTCTTATGGTATTGTTACCATAACTTTTTCGTCTTCTACTCATTATACTTTGTTACTTTCATCTATCTATAACAGGGTATAATAATAGTAAAAATTTTAGCTTACATTTGCTACAATTTCTATGGATAGGATTATACTATCATTTCTTCATGTACTTGCAATACAACTATTATATAGTAGTTTTCTTTTTTGTTCTCGCATGTCGAGGCTAAGCTAGCATTTCATTTCTATAATTAAAATACACATGTTAGACCAGCATTCTCATTTCTATCATTTAAATACACATGTTAGGCTAGCATTTCCTTTCTGTAGTTTTATGCACACTATTATTCTCGCACTCTTTACAAGAGTTAGCATTATTAAACAGTGTACTCTAAATACATAAATATCTATGCAGTAACCAATAAACTTAGTTTTCAACATTTTACAGTATACGTGAAATACTTAAAGACCTATTTTTCGGAATTCGTTTCCCAGTAACTGTTGGTCCACCCAAACTTGAGCGAGGCTATTACGTCCTCTTCTCCTCCCTTGCTCCTCACCCAGACTAAGGTATTTTCCTGAGACAAGAAGTCAAAACTCAAGATTAAAAATTCAGTCTTGCTTCTCTAGGGTAAATATTGAGCTCCACTGGTTCTCACACCAACTCAGGAAAGCTTAGAGCAACCATATGTTGCTTAACCCTCAACACCTTCTGCACAGAACCCCTTTCCCTCTTAGGATTTTTCCTTAAATCCTATTGTGAAGGTAACTGCTAGAACTGTCCCAACCTCTTTTTCCTGGGTTCTTGTAATATTTTACCACACAATTACTTCCTCCTTTAAATCAAGAAAATTATCATTAAATTAATCTCTTAAAATAATATTTAAGTATTTAAAGTGTCAATAACGAATGCCCATTCATTATTCATTATGAATGTCATAATTTTTTTTATAACAATAAGTAAATTTAAAAACAAGAGGTTACATCTTACCCCGCTAAGATAAACACAGTCCTCGGTGTTACCCATTCTATGAGAAAAATGCCAAATAAGCCTTATACATAACTTTTTCATCCTCCTAAGAACCCTCCTCTGGGCCAAAGTGCTTCCACTGCACTTTAACTTGGGGGATGACTCGCTTCCGGAGCGTTATTTCTCTTGAATCTAGAATATGTTGCGATTTTACCAGGAATTCGTCGTTCAGTTCTACCTACATGCAACCAGATTTTTAATCAGTTCAAATCAGAAAGCCATTTTGTTCTAATTGCATTACGTTGTTGACTGACATGTATACCCTACCAATGTATGATATGTTTTGGGATCATGTACATAACTCTTTAGCAATGACACATGAAATACATTGTTTACTAATATATGGCTAGGTAAGGCCAAAAAATAGGCCAATGGCCCTATCCTTTCCAAGACTTTGAAGGGTCTACAGTAGTGGGGAGCCAGTTTGGCACAAGCATTCCACCTTAAAGTGTTTTTCTTCGATTTAATTATCACATACACATGGTTGATTAATACAAATTCTTGAAAGGTTCTTTTCCTGTCTGCATAAACCTTTTGTAGGTCTTGTGTTTCCTTCAAATTCTTCCTGATCTTCTTAACTGCCCATTCCATTTCTTCTAACATATCCAGTCCAAGCATCATCTTATTCTCAAGGCTACTTAAATTTATAGGAGTGTGGCATTGTCTCCTGTACAATGCTTCAAAAGGGCTCATCTTAAGGGATTCCTGATTCTCGTTATTGTATACAAACTCAACCAAATGCAGATACTCCTCCTACTTTGTTGGTTGTTGCATTACGTACATGCGCAACATTTCCTCTAAGACGTGGTTTACCCTTTCTGTTTTCCCATCCGTTTGTGGATGATAGGCAGTGCTAAATTTTATTTACGTCCCCACGCCACTGAATAGTGTCTTCCAAAATGCTGATGTAAAATTTACATCACAATCTGAAATGATTGTTCAGTGTATACCATGCAATCTGGAGATCTCTTTCATGAAAATATCAACAATTTTTAGTGTCTTTTAAGTATATTGAATAGGAATGAAGTGAACCACTTTGTTGATTCTATCGACTACCACCATGATCGAATCATTGTGTCTTTTTTTTCGGGGTAGTCCAGTGATAAAGTGAAGAGAAATCACTTCCCACTTCCATTCGGGCACGGGAATTGGTTGAAGCAATCCAACAAGGTGTTGATGCTCAACCTTAATCTGCTGACACTCTAAACTTTTTTTCAAATATTCTGCAATGTCCTTTCGCATCCCTGACCAAGAATAGTCCTTCCTAATTGTTGTCAGAATCTTTTGATATCTTGGATGTCTAGCGTAGGAACTCTTGCAATATTGATCCAAAATCATTCTTTTTAAATTATTTTTATTGGGGATATATATTCTCTTCTGATAAACTAGAAATTATTATCATTGATTTCATACTCAGACTGTCTCCCATGTCTTTCATCATCTTTCACTTGCTGCCATAAAGACTATCATTTCAGGTCCTTCCTTACTACTTCCAAAATTTGTTCTTGAAATTTAAATTCAATCTGGTTAAAATAAAGCTCATAAATTCCATGCACCTTTCTACTCAAAGCATCCGCCACCCGATTCTCTTTTCCTTTCATGTGCTGAATATTGAAATAGAATTCGCTTAAGAAAGTATTCCATATGACTTGGTGGGCATTCAGATCCCCCTCCTTAAAATAGCTGGTTAAGCTACAGTGATTAGTTCTCAGCACGAACTTTTTCCCTAGCAGATAATGCCTCCATATCCGCAGAGCATGAACTACCGCAGTTAGCTCTAAATCATAAGCTGAGTACCTCTGCTCATGATCCTTCAACTTCCTAGATTCATATGTTATGAATCTTCCCTCTTGCATCAACATTTCTCCTACACCCTCCTTACATGCATTAGTACACACCTAAAACTCTTTACTTGGATCTGGTACCTTCAGAATAGGGCTAGTACTTAACAACTCCTTTAGTAACACAAGACTGTTCTGGCATTCTTGAGTCAATTTAATGAATCGTCCTTTCCTCTACAAGGAGGTAATAGGAAACACTATTTTGGAGAATCCATTGATAAACCGTCAGTAGTAGGCAGCCAAACCCATAAACGAGAGTATTTCAGCTATGTTCTTTGGAACCCTCCATTCCATAATTGTATTTATCTTTTCTGGATCTACATCAATCCCTTCAGCAGAAACCACATCCCCCAAATACTGAATCTACTCCTTAAAGAAGTCACATTTGCTAAACTTGGCATAGAGCTGATGTTCTATTAAAATTATCAGCACAATGCGCCAATGTTCCTTTTTCTCTTCTATATTCTTCGAATAAATTTATAAATCTTTAATGAAAATTAAAACAAATTTATCCAAGTATGGATGAAAAATCCCATGGATTAAGTTCAAGAAGGTTGCTGGTGTGTTAGTTAGCCCAAAAGGTAGTACCACAAACTCGTAATGCCCATAACGAGTGCGAAAGGTTGTCTTACTTATATATTTGCCCTTAATCTAGATCTGATGGTAACCTGACCTTAAGTCAATCCTGGAAAATACTGTAGCTCCCTTGACTTGGTCAAATAGGTCATCTATGCATGGTAATGGGTATTTTTTTTTAACAATCAGCTTGTTGAGCTGTCGATAATCCATACACATATGCATAGTGCCATCCTTTTTTTTTACAAACAACACTGGTGCTCCCCATGGGGACACACTTCGCCGAATGTAGCCTTTATCCATCAATTCCTACAACTACATCTTTAATTCTATTAATTCTGGTGCACTCATTCTATATGGGGCTCAGGACACTGGTACTACCCCAGGTATTAATTCAATGGTAAATTCTATGTCTCTTTTTGGTGGCAGTCCTTGAATTTCCTCAATAAATACATCCTGGAATTCTTTCCCATTCGGGATATTGTCCAACATAAGAGTCTTATATTTTGCGTTGGTTAATCATACCTAAATTGCGTAAATCTAGCAACCTTTCCTCATGCATTTACTTAGCTGAGATGTTGTAATAGGTCGTAACTGCAAAGGCTTTTTAATACCCTACAACTCTTGTCGTGTCCCATCATTTGACTTAAAATGAATTACCTTGTTCTTGCAGTCCACTAATGACCAATGCTTTTCCAGCCAGTCCATCCCAAATAAAATGTCATATGATCCCAAGGGTAGAATATTGAGTTCTACAATTATGTGCTAGTCCTGAATACTCAGTTCACAATTTGGTACCTTAGCATGGACCCACCTTCTTGTCCCTGTAACTAGTTGAACTAGCCAATGGTATTTAAATTTATGATTCTACAATTTATAGTTTTCAACTACACAAGGGTGTATGTAGCTCAAACTGGCTCTAGGATCAACTAAAATAGACACAGTTCAGGTTTGGATTTTACCTTATAAATCTATCATGGTTAGCTGGTAATCTGCTTGCTGATCCTCCAGTGCTGCATTGATTCTGGTTATGTTTCGAGCTACATCCCCCATTGTCAATTCCTCCTACAAATTTTCTGCCACTTCACTTCTTCCTCGATGAGTGAAATTTTTGAAGTAGTGTGCCTCACCACATCCATAGCATTGCAACAGAGGCTTCTGAGGTTGTTCCATATTAGGTCTGCTAGAAGCTTCAGTATGTCGTTGCTCCCACTTGGTCCTTGTTTGGCTTTTTCCATTCTGCTTACTCAGTGGATTCTTTGAAGCATTCTTAAAGTTGTTGGATCTATTATTTATGTTGTTGTAAAACTTTTCTGCCCCTTTCGAGGCAGCCATATTTTCCCCATTTCCACCTTTGCCTTGGATTGTTGATAACACATCCGTGCTTTCCTTATCGCTTCATCCATAGTTTTTGGATTTACGAACTTTATCATTTCTTTCATGTGTATCGGAAAACTGCTCAAGAAATGTTGTACTTTTTCCTTTTCATCGCACAGGTAAGGTACTTATCTCAATAAAGAAGTGAATTTTGTAATAAATTCAACTATAGTCATTTGGCCCAATTTCAGATCATGAAATTCTCAGGATTTCTTGTCGTAAAAAAGTTCAATCAGATACTTATCTTTGAAATATTGTTGGAACCCATCCCAAGCTACATTTTGATCTTCCAGTCCTCGTACATTCTTCACCTCCTCCCAACATGATCCAGGTGGATATTGGTGGCCACCTGCCTATTCCACTTGGGGCGCCACCATTGTCTCTTTCAGTTTTTCAGTTTCAGCACAACTTACTATTTTTAGCAGTTTTTCAGGTCCTGAACTTCCGGAACCGTTTTGAGGCCCTAAACGATGTTTTTTGGGCATCACGCCTCCAACAAATATCATTCCGTTTTGGAATGGATATTTTTGGTGAAAGTTGTAGTCCTCAGATAGATCTTTCTAATGATGTATCATGTGTGTCAAACGGAGATAGTATGCCAAAGTTACTTCCTTGGGAATTTGAAACACCAATTTACCCAAATGGGGCCCATAGTTTTGGCGCTTCATCTCCTAGGGTTAGGTTTTTGGATGTTTAGAGTTATCCATTGTTTCTCAATAATAAATAGGCCCTCGAGCCTCATTGTAACTCAGTTTAGAGACCTGTAGCTACCACATCTCTTCTCAGAGATAGCTACAAGTGCCCTAGCTAGTTTTATTTCCATCCTGTCTATAAGCAAATTTCAATTCTTTGATATTAATGAAATGAAGTGTTATTTCCGCTGCATCTCTGTATTTATGGTTATGTGTTTATTCTGTTGCATTCCTGCATAAATCCGGATCAGTGGTATCATAGGGGTCTTCTTTTTCTCGATCCTTATTTGCATGTCCCCAAACGAGGTCGGGGTATAAGGAGTTAGGGCTCAATCTGGTGAAACCTTTGCAAGATCAGCCTCGCAAACCCTGACGGACGCCCATGGGGGATGAAAATAAATATGAGGGAGCAGGAGATGCTATCAAAATATTTCTCGAGGAGGCCCTCGAAAAAAAAAGGAACGCGATGATGGATAACTTTGCCCAGATCCTTCAACGACTGCCCACTGGTAGTGCATCTGCATCCAGCAGCCACTCTGGAGGTGCAACTCCTTTTAAGGTACAAGTAAATTTTGACATTCCCATATTTGAGGGTCAAATAGATGCAGATTCCGTAGATAGATGGTTGAATCTATTAGAAGGATATTTCTCAGTTCATGACTTTTCCGATAGGGAGAAGATTATTTTTGCACTCCTCAAAGCTGCCCCCCATGTCAAGGACTAGTGGGAAACCCACAGTGAGAAAAAGGACGAGACAGAACCCTCTCTGTTCTCGGCCATACCCACTTGGAATTATTTCCGAGACATTGTAAAGGAACAGTACTATCCCGTGGGGAGCTATGAGGACAAGTACATATAATGGACCACGCTGCGGCAACAAAGGGATTAAGATGTGCATGACCTGACGAATCTGTTCCATACCCTGTGCACCAAGTTGGGTATCAAAGATTCAGAGAAACATCTGGTACTGAAGTATCGAATTTTTCTGCACAGATACATTCAGGAGGAAATGGAGTTCCTCGACATCTCCTCGCTTGGTATGGCATACCGGTATGCTGCCAAGATTGAGCAGAAATTCAAACAGAAGAAGCGAGACTTTGGATCTGTGAATCAAAAGCAAGGGAAAGGTGCTCCCAAACCGCAGAACAAAGGAAAGAGCCAAGGCATGGCGACTCAAGACAACCTGTCGAAGCCACAAGCAAAGAACAACACCGCAAATCCAAAGAAGGACACGGGAAAGTGGTGTGAGTTCCATAAGAGCTCCACTCACAACACAAGTGAGTGTCGGGCCAAGCAGTCGCTGGTGGCCGAGATGTGGGCTTCTAAGTCAGATGCATGCTCCGATTCTGAATCAAAACCTCACAAGGGGAATGACAAAGGGAAAAAAATTATTGATGCGGAGCCCAATGCCACTATTGCCACTATGAAGATCCAGAAGGAGGAACCGGAAGGTCCGGAGGAGGAGGAACGTCTCTTCCACTCCTAGATGTGGGTAAAGGGCTCCCCGGTACAATTCATTATCGAAAATGGAAGCCAAAAGAACCTCATTTTGGCAGATGCCATGAATCAGTTGGGCTTGCCAACCACAGCTCACCCACATCCATACACCATCGGGTGGCTTCACCAAGGATGAGATCTCCGCGTCAGCCAGCAGTGTCGCATTCCCTATAGCATCAAGCCCTTCACGGATGAGGTATTATGTGATGTTGCTCCTATTTATGTTTCTGATGTATTATTAGGACAACCATACTTGTGGAAGTGTCATGTTGTGTATGAGTCTCAGCCTCGCCCTGTTATTGTTAATTTGGGAAATAAGCTGTACAGGATACCAGAGGTACCACCTCCTGCAACTATCTCTTTGGTTACTGCAAAACAATGCAATAAGCTCATTTCCCAAACTAGGAAATTCGTTTTCCTGATGATCCACCCCCAGGGAAAGAAGAAGATTGTGGCCACAACCTCCAGACAAGGCTCTTCTACATGACAACAACAAATGGATAAGGTTGTGGAGGAGTATGGGGACATCTTCACCTCACCCACAGGGGTTCCTCTGCACTGTCAGGTCAAGCACCCGATTGATCTGACCCTAGGTGCGTCGCTACCCAATGGACCAATCCATTGGTGCTCTGTTCTAGAGAACGATGAAATCAAGAGGCAGATTCAGGAGCTACTACAAAAAGGTCACATCCAACCAAGTTCATCGCCTTTTGGGAGCCTAATTGTGTTGGTACAGAAGAAGGATGGGACATGGAGACTCTGTATTGATTATCGGGCGCTGAACAAGATCATTATCTAGAATAGGTACCCGATCCCACAGATTGATGACCTTCTGGACCAACTCCAAGGTGAAAAATATTTCAGCAAGATTGACTTGAAGTCGGGGTATCACCAGGTACCAATTGAACCCTCTGATGTGTGGAAGATTGCCTTGAAAGCTAAGGAAGGCCTTTTTGAATGGTTGGTCATGCCTTTCGAGTTGAGGAATGCTCCTAAAACCTTCATGAGGATGATGGACAACATCTTGCGGCCATTCACCAACTCATTTGTAGTGGTGTACTTGGATGACATTCTGATCTTCAGCCAGACTTGGGAAGAGCACCTTCACCACATCCGACAAGTCCTCCAAACTCTGTGGCAACACAAGTTGTGTGCCAATCTGGAGAAGTGCACTTTTGGCATGACCCAAGTTCAATATCTGGGATACATTATTGATGAAAGGGAGGTGCATGTGGATCCAGCCAAGATCCAAGTCATTCGGGATTGGCCAGCCCCGACTGCTATAACAGAGCTTCGCAGCTTTCTGGGTCTTGCTAATTTCTGTCGGAGGTTCATGTTGGGATTCTCTCATATCACTTGGCCCTTGAGTCAAGTCACCAAGGGAGGAGTGAGAAAAAAATTCGTTTGGTCGGAACCTCAACAGAAGGCATTCACAGAATTGAAAAATCGCCTCTGTTCTGCCCCATTGCTCACTTTACCAAACTTGCAACAGCCATTTGAGATCAAGATAGATGCCTTTGAATATGCTATTGGGGCAGTTATTACTCAATAGGGACATCCAGTGGCATATCATAGTGAGACATTGTCTGACACAGTTCGCAAGTATCCCACTTATGACAAAGAAATGTATTCCATTGTGCAAGCTTGTCGACAATGGAAGCATTACATTTTGGGGAAGGAAACAATCATCCACATAGACCACCAACCCCTACAGTTCATACAGACACAAGGGAAGTTACAGAATGATCGCCATTATAAGTGGTCCACATATCTGCAACAGTTTCATTTGAACATCAAGTACAAGAAGGGTAGCACCAATAATGTTGCAGACTGCCTCAGCCAACCACCAATTGTGGCGCTCACCACTGTGCTCAACTCTTGTGGGCATGAGACTTCTAATTGGCCGCTTCTCTATTAGAGTGAACTAGAATTCGGCCACACTTACAAGGCACTCTTGGGGGGTACGCAAGTTCCAAATTTTCACCTCCAAGATGCACTTTTATGTCACCTGGGACACCCTTGTGTTCCTTCAAGCGAGCGTGCCAGGATGATATGGGAAGCACACTACAGTCGAGTCGCTGGGAATTTCGGGGTTGAGAAAACAGTAGAAATCTTGCAGAAGTATTTCTATTGGCCAAACCTTCGAAAGGATGTCGAGAAGCACATCAGATCCTACACTACTTATGACATTGCCAAACCGACCATCAAGAAGCAAGGCCTATATACTTCGCTACCTACCCCTAGTCGACCTTGGGAATCCATCTCCATGGATTACATGTCGGGCCTGCCTTTAACTAAGCAGGGAAATGACTATGTCTTTGTGGTCGTCGACAGATTCTCGAAGATGGCCATCATGGCGGCCTGCAAGAAGAATATCACAATAGAAGCCACTGCTAAAATCTTCTTTGAATGAGTGTGGGTGCACTTTGGGATCCCACAGTCTATCATATCAGATCGGGATAGAAGGTTCCTCAAATCATTTTGGTCTAGCCTCTGGTCAATGTTGGATACCAAGCTCACCAAGTCCACAGCTTTCCATTCCCAAATAGATGGCCAAACAGAGGTCGTCAATAGAATGATTGTACACATTCTGCGCATGTACAATAAAAATCATCCATGCACATGGGACGAGAACCTCCCATATGTACAACATAGTTATAATCGGGCTCTCCACAGTTCAATCATCCATAGCCCCTTTCAGGTGGGCTTAGGATTACAGCCACTATGTCCTGTTGACATAGCCATACCATTTACAGCTACTCAGGCCGATTCAGATCATGTCCAGTCTGAAGTTGACAAAGCAAGTAGCTTCATCGAGCACATTCAACACATCCACCAACAGGTTCATGATATATTGGAAATATCCAATGCCAAGTACAAGCAACGCCATGATCAACACCGGGTGCCACACAACTTCCAGATGAGTGACAAAGTATGGCTACATCTGCAGAAGGAGCACCTCACTGGACACCACCAAAAGCTTCACCTGCTCCGATACGGGCCATACACCATCACCAAGGTTATAGGGAAAAATGCCTTCGAGCTTATTATTCCACCATTCCTTGGTCTGCACCCAGTCTTCAATGTGGATCACCTTCGTCCTTACTTCCCACCTCTACTGGACACCTTAGACATTGCAGAAAAACTCACACCAACAGAGTTAAACCCAGACTGCATGGAACAGGCCACCACAGATTGTATTAGGGACATGAAAATAAAGAGCACTCGCCAACATAATATCCAACTATATCGGGTTGTCAAAGCTGGCCAACTCCTGCACCAAGGCAAGTGGTTCACCAGGGACCAAGTTCAGCAGAAGTTTCCTCATCTCATGGAGGAACTCAACATAATGGGGACCATTGCTTCCTAAGGGGGGAGGAATGATCCAGGTGGATATTGGTGGCCAGCCACCTATTCCACTTGGGGCCCCACCATTGTCTCTTTCATTTTTTCAGTTTTGGCACAACTTACTATTTTTAGCAGTTTTTCAGGTCTTGAACTTCTGAAGCCGTTTTGAGGCCCTAAACGATGTTTTTTGGGCATCGTGCCTGCAGCGAATATGATACCATTTCAAAATGGATATTTATGGTGAAATTTGTAGTCCTCGGATAGTTATTTCTAATGATGTATCATGTGTGTCAAATGGAGATAGTATGCCAAAGTTACGTCCCTGGGAAGTTGAAACACCAATTTACCCAAACGGGGCCCATAGTTTTGGCGCTTCATCTCCTAGGGTTAGTTTTTTGGATGTTTAGAGTTCTCCATTGTTTCTCAATAATAAATAGGCCCTCGAGCCTCATTGTAACTCAGTTCAGAGGCCTGTAGCCGCCACATCTCTTCTCAGAGATAGCTACCAGTGCCCTAGCTAGTTTTATTTCCATCCTGTCTGTAAGCAAATTTCAGTTCTTTGATATTAATGAAATGAAGTGTTATTTCCGCTGCATCTCTGTATTTATGGTTATGTGTTTATTCTGTTTCATTCCTGCATAAATCCGGATCACACCAAAGCGTTGCTTTTTCCCTTAGCGGGTAAATAGCTAGATGGGCTTTAAGTTTTTTATTATATTCATACACTTGGAAATACTTGTTCATATTTATTATCTAAGCTTCCGCCATTTCCTCCACCTCTCTGTCAAAGGTAGGAGGCTTGATCTTCTGGAATTCTCCCTGTAATTACACTTTATTCTTTTTCAATTTTTGTTCTTCTAAAACATTTCTAGATTCCGCCTCATTGTATGTTCGGATTTTATTACTTTTTGGCATTCGACTGACTTCGATGTTATCATGTACTATTTGGGGAATTTCTCTTTCTTCTTGAGTGTTTCTCTTGGGGCTAGGTTTTCCACTAGGAGGATTCAGTCTATCCGACAGGATTTTCAATATTCTCTCTTGTTCTCTCATCAACCTTTCATTATCACTATGAACCTTAAGCATCTATGTTTGTAGTTGTTGTACAATATCCAACAACCTATTTATCTAGCATTGTTGTTCTTCTAACATTTTGTTTGTCTGCTGGTGCTGGTCCACACTTAATTGCACCCACATTTTAGGGTTGACCTCAAGATTGGTCACATGATGGGCCTCCTCCATGTTTCTGGGTGTATGATGACTCGATCCCCTTCTCATGGTAGAGTACACAATCCTGCTCCTATAATTAACACAATTTTGCAACCATTAACTTCAACAGGAACAATAAACAACAAAACATAGTACTGGCCCATTTGGCCCCAGTTTGTAACTTATGCTTTGATACCACCTGTAACAACTTACACATTAAACACAACAACAACAAAAAAAAATAACATAACATAAATTACCCAAATGATTAAGGTAAATAAACAGTTATACGCTA
Organism: Pinus albicaulis; assembly: GCA_034641835.2. Taxonomy (NCBI): domain Eukaryota; kingdom Viridiplantae; phylum Streptophyta; class Pinopsida; order Pinales; family Pinaceae; genus Pinus; species Pinus albicaulis. The sequence goes on from CM076578.1 coordinate 528,961,003, forward strand.
TGAGTATATACTCTTACATAATTTGATCATATTAGAATCTATGTGGTTATGCTATTAACACTCTCAAGATTAGGACAAAATGCATTTTCTTATACACTACAACAGTTTTTTTGCAATGTAAACTTTAGAGTTAATTCATGCTAAACCCTAGTCCCGTTTCTTACCATCTGTCTTTTCATAATGGATTTGGTTTGTACAAATACAATACATAATAGTTAATCTCTAGTTCACTTTGCACTCACCTTTGTCAATTTGATTTAAAAGTGGTCATACTATGTCTCAATTATTAAATGAATCTTAAAATGGGATAATTACCACTTCTCTCGGTAGCAGTGATTAATTCCTCATGTCTACCTCTTCGTATGCTGGCGCAACCGAGATTTTATGATCTCCTTGCATAGAAATCAATGGTGGATCTAGTTGTGGAGGATGGTTACAGTAACTACTGACCCCCACCTCCCGCTAGAGAGCCACTCTCCTCACCGCAGTGCTCCAAACTTGGATCTACAATTGTTAGTCTGTCAGTTAAACTCTTATGGAGCTTTCTCCTTGGTTCTGATAACGTCGACGGACAATTTTTTCTACTGTTCCAATTGCAATGGAGGTAAGGTCTTAGCATTGGTTTTTAAAACTAATATTTCTCATTTTTATTTATGTTTTTTGCGTGCCCATTATATGGAGGAAGATTACCATTCGATCTGCGTTCTTGGGTTTGATGGCACAGATAGTCTTCACTCCCACCTGCTTGACTATCTCCTTACCTCTGCAGGTTCTTCGACCACCTACAAGATGGGTTCACTTACAAGGTTTGACCTTCGCGCTAGTTCCAGCACAACCCCATCCTCTTGGGCACTGTGAGTAAGTAAGCTGTTTTTTTTTTAATGTCTACAATTTTAAATTTTTGTCATTTCTTCCACCCTTGTAAGTTTGGGATTCTTTGTGTTAACTTTTGATGCAGGCACGAGGATTCCAGTAGCATATGGAACTCGAGACTCAATCAAGCACTCATACCCTCAATCACATATATGCTCCTCTTTTGTGCTACCTCAGTTATTACTGTCCCGACAGATATGGTAATTCTATTCAATAAATCTCAGTTAGCCCACTTGTTATCAGAGGCAAGGGTTTCTTCCCTTCTAGGTATATCAGCCAGTCATTGCCTTATTGTTCTGTTCGGAATATTTGACTAAATTGTTCTATTCAGGGCTTGTCCCTTTTTCCTAATTTTTTAATAACAGTAAGGTTGTATTACGTTGATGTAATGTTAAATGTGAATGTGGAATTTTTCTTAAATTATGTTCTCAAATGATTGATGTTTATTATTATTCCATTTTTTCGAAATAGCTTCATGATTTTCCTTCTGCTTATCTTGTCAAATTTCAAGGTTATTTTCTTCTGTGCATATGCGTTTTAATTTTGTTCGTTTAAGAAATTAATGTGGTTCCTAAAATTGCATCTATTGCGCAGTCAGCTTAACTAGCTCCTTTGTCTTCGTCTACATCATTTCTTGCTGGTTTTTACCATGAATTATTATTTAATAGGCGCATGGGACCAGGACCTTGACCCTCCCCTTAGATCTCGGTTCTATACCCATAGCCTATCTCCGGGCATTACTGGAGGTTTAGAGGTTCCGAGAAATTTTCGATTCTTTTCCTGTTCAGTGCATTATATATTTTTGTTGATGCCATGTCGTGGCTATTGTAACTGGATTAAGAAACAGAAATTCTAATTCCATCAAAATTGTAATTCCATTTCCTATTTTCTGACTCACTTTTATTATGAAAGTTCCATCTTCAGTTTTTACAATGGTTTCTTTTCCATTATATGTTCTTGACAGAAAAGGTCTAGTCTAACTAAATTCTTCTGGTATTATTAGAATAACTTTTTCCGTCTACCACTCATTATACTTTGTTAATTTTAGCTATTTACAATAGGGTATAATAACAATATAAATTTTAGCATACATTTGCTGCAATTTCTATGGATAGGATTATACTATCATTTCTTCCTATACTTGCAATACAACTATAATATAGCAGTTTCTTTTTTGTTCTCGCATGCCGAGGCTAAGCTAGCATTTCATTTATGTAATTTAAATACACATGTTAGGCCAGCATTCTCATTTCTGTAATTTAAATACAAATGTTAGGCTAGCATTTCCTTTCTGTAGTTTTATGCACACTATTATTCTAGCACTGTTTACAACAATTAGCAACTATTAAACAGTGTACTCTAAATACATAAATATCTATGCAGTAACCAATAAACTTAGTTTTCAACATTTTATAGTATACGTGAAATACTTAAAGAATTGTTTTTCAAAATTTATTTCCCAATAACTGTTCATCCACCCAACCTTCAGTGAGGCTATTACATCCTTTGCCACCTCCCCCCTCCCCCTTGCTCCTCACCCGGACTGAGGTATTTTACTAAGACAATAAGTCAAACCTCAAGATTAAAAATCCAGTCTTAAGTTAGGGTAAATATTGAGTCGCACTGGTTCTCACACCAACTCGGGACAACTCAGAGCAACCATCTCAAAGAAACCATCTGTTGCTTAACCCTCACCACCTTTTGCACAAAACCCCTTTCCTTCTTAGGATTTTTCCTTAAATCCTATTGAGAAAGTAACTGCTAAAACTTTCTCAACCTCTCTTCCTTGGATTCTTGAAACATTTTACCACACATTTAATTCCTCCTTTAATGCAATAAAATTATCATTCAATTAATATCTTAAAATAATAGTTAAGTTTTTAAATTTTCAATAATAAATACCCATTCCTTATTCAGAATGAATGTCATAACAACTTTTATAACAATAAGTAAAATTAAAAACAAGAGATTACAAACCGAAAATTTAGTAGGGCAAAAACTTATATTTATGGTATTGACATGACGATGTCACATGTTAAAAGGATACAAAACTCAATCATAATTCTCAAAGAAAATAAGTGCTTGGCTGAAGACAATGGCTACATGTTTAAGTAAAGACAAACAAAGTTTTTTTAGTTTGTCGAATGATGAAAAAAAAATACTTTTTAATAAAGAATTCTAACACCAATAGGACTCTCAAGTGTACTTTCAACACAATGGGGACTGTTGTAGCTCCTAGAGACAACCTTGAGTTGTATAAAGACCAGTGCCTAGGACATCTTAAATGCAAGGAGCATATGTCTCAACTGACTGTAGTTGGAAATGTTTGGCTCTCATGCAACTATCACTCAGATGAATGGTTTTAATAAGGGTGGAACCAAAACCCCAAAGTTAAACACAACAACTAGGAAAACTGCAGAAACTCAGTATAAACTGCAATAAGTAAATGCATCAGACAGCTTTAAAATAGAATGATGTAAAAGGGGGTTGACTTCTAAAATAAATACACAGTTATCAAGTTATATGTGAGCGATGAATATGGCAGAAGATGGAGTAAGATATAACTTATAACCGGGCTTATTCAAGGATAAGAATCCATATATATATTGGGCTTATTCAAAGATAAGAATCCATATATATGGGCTCGTTCAAAGATAATAATCCATTGTAGTTAGTATCGGAAGAACGACGGAAGAGATAGAAAATGAAACAAAGTATCATGCCTGAGCCATATTTAAAGCGCTATAGATGAGTAAATATGAGTATCTGCTATGATAAATTCACATTTAAGCATGGGAGCACTCGCATTCCAGAGCATCTAGATACAAGAGATGTAGAGAGATACAAAATGAACATCTATATTCAAAAACAAGGAGAAGAGTTACAAATTGTGAATCATCCCGAGTAGAATCCCTAATTCCAGAAAAACTTCTTATTACAGAGTCCCTACGGGATCTTCAAACATCCACTATCAAATTTCATACAAAATACATACAGAATACTCAAGCTAGTGAGTCCTTTGGAAAATCCGAAACCTTTTGTTAGTGTTTTCTTCCTATTTTTATAACCTCTAATTCCTATGTGGGAAAAGATATTTTGGGAAAATATCTTCCCCGCGTGCTTGTACGCTCTTTCAAGTCTAAATCAAAAGCAGAAATGATGATGAGGTAGAACTGCCTCTCATCATCTTACAACATAGGCCTAAAGTCGTTTCTAACTGAAATGTAAACAGTTTACTAAACTGAAAGTGAAAACTATAGGAGTGAACTAAAGATTTCACCTAAAATGACAAAGTGAAAAGAACATAAGGTAAAAGGCCATGTGGGCCCAGTCATGAATGATCCATGCCTTTTGATGAGGTGGAGCCCCTGCTGCTGCTGGCGAAGGCAATACCGTTAGTCATGGGAAGGACTGGCCTTCTGTACTGGAGAATGCGGTATTGCTAGTAGTGGAAGAGTTGGCCTTCTACTCTGGAGGGTCTTATAGAATGGCCAATGGTCTTGATCCATAGACTTGGATGTGGAATTAACCCTATGCATATTTTTCTCTGATTCCTGGGTGTGGAGGATCATCAACCTCGACCACGAGCCACTGTGATTGGCTAGGAGATGGCCTGCATACTTAAAATGCCATGAAAACCTGCAAAGATAGCAAACCAATTAAATAAATCCTGCAATGAGGGGTAGACTACTTCAGAAGGCTCGGGTGAAGGCAGAGGAGTAGTGCAGAGGCAGGGAATGCAGCGGAAGTGTTTCCACGGCGAAAACATGGTTTGAATCCAAACTGGTGCGAAACTGTGCGAAAGGCAGTTTTGTAGAAAACTGGGGTGGTTTTTGCATGGGAGTTGAGTGGTAAGCAATATTGGGCTGGGGACACACGATACGTGTTAGGGAATGATGCGTGTCCTAAGAAAACCACCTGTTTCGTGTCACAGTTGAGCATTGGGGAGCTGCTATGAAATGGATGCGAAAATGAGCGGGAGCCGTCTGATCTGGGCAATCTAGATCAACGACTACAGATGAACGTGATAGGCATACTTGCGTGGTCGGGTGGGACTGGCGATGATGTCAACAAAGATGTCGTGTAGCGGGGTGATCAAGTTCGGGGTTATAAGGTGAAGAGGAGCGATCACCGTTGGATGGAGAAGACTAACGGTCCAAATTAGAGAGGGGCATGCAATAGTCGATGAGTGGTCGAGAAATTGGAAAAGGAGTGATGGAGTGAGGACCGTTGGATCATGAGGACATCAACGGTGGAGATCAACTGTGGGGGCGTATGGGGTTACGAATTAACTTTTTGGCCTGTGCCTCCGTAGAAAATTTTAGCCGTTGATCTAAGATCTTCCGCAGTCAACCAGGTCAATTGCGAAGGCACTCAAAGTGTTAACTCATGCGCTAAGAGTGCCTACGGGTAGAGCAGAAGACTGACGGTGACAGTTGGATCGGGGTCGATCAACGGTAAAGATAAATTGGAGAAAATTGAGTAGGGTGAAAGGAAAAGGTGCGATGGACGTTGGATCAGGATGATCAACGGTTGAAATCTCATCGGGGAATGGTAGGCAGAAGGGGTTTGAACGAGAGGATGGAGACAACGTGAAGACGTGATGACCATCGGATCTAGAGGATTGACAATTCAGATCATATCACAACTTCACATAAATGATTGAATGAGGCGGAGGACAGCAAAACAACGAGACAACACTGACCATTGGATCAGGAGGATTGACGGTCATGATTCCATCGCAGGGGATGACATATGGAGATGAGGGAGGCCTGATAGCCGTTGAATCGACTGTGAAAAATGGCTCAAATTATATCGACGGGGAATGAACATCGACAGAGAAATACAGAGTGAAAATTGATTACTGTGATGTGCGATGTGCGATGGATGGGTGCAGCACGGCGAGCGAGGACCGTTGGATCTGTGGATATCAATGGTGGAGATTATCTTGAAATATTGGCATATTGGCGGAGAAATACAGAGTGAAAATGGATTACTATGATGTGCGATGTGCGATGGATGGGCGCAGCGCGACGAGCAAGGACCATTGGATCTGCGGAGATCAACGGTGGAGATTATCTTGAAAGATTGGCATATCGGCGGAGAAATGCAGAGCGGAAATGGATTATTGCATTATGCGATGTGTGATGGATGGGCATAGTGCGATGAGCGAAGACTGTTGGATCTGCAGAGATCAATGGTCGAGATTGCACTGGGGTTTCGCACATCGGCGATGAAAAGGAGTTTAATGAATAAGGAATGTTCGGGTGGCGATGAGCAATTGGCGATAGCTGACAGGAAGAAACGAAATGTGCGATGGTTGTTGGATCGACAGAGATCAATAGTCAGGATCTCTACGGCAAAGATGAACCTCAGCAGTGAAACAAAAGAGAAAATGAGTGGAGTTGGGAACCAGCGAAGTCCGATGGCCAAACAGGGCTTAAGGACTTTCAGTCGTCGGTCACAGAGCGGGGTCATATGAGAATGAGGGCTAAGGGCTTAAGCCGAAAAGTGCTTATAGGCCTGATATGTTAAAATGAAAGCTTTTAAAGCAAAAAGGTGAATTTTAAGCCTTTCTGAGGGTTCCGATAGGTGAAAAAAGGGGTTTTGATAGTCCATGCAGTCCTTGTTGTATTTTCTTTGTAGTATAAGGCTCCTTATCATTAGACATCCCAACTCGGTGAGGGATGTCATAACAACATTGGCTCCACTTGGGGATGACCCATTTGTCCTCAAATGCGTCGAGAACTCCGCAGACCTTATGTTAGCCTTCTTCTTGTAAATATAGTCCCTTGATGCCTTCTCTTCTTTCTTCATGAAAAATCAAAACAAAAAACACCATAATAAAAGAAACTAAATAATGTACAATATAATACAGCAAACCTTTTGGTCGGAATCAATACTGGAAAAAGGGTTTTAAGAATTGCCCATTCACAGGGGCTTCGAGCAGATCACCCTGCAAATTTTCCTGTCTGAAAGTATTGTTTCCTCCGACTTCTACAATTTTGAAAGGTCTGAACCATAGAGGATCGAACTTTCCATGCTTTCCTTTCTCATCCCTTCTTATGTCCCATCTTAGCACCAAATCTCCGACTTGCATCTCTTTATCTTTAGCATGTTGATCGAACAGGTCTTTCATTTTCTCTTGGTACTCAGTCAACCTCTGATTTACTTGACTTTGAGTCTCTTCAAGCTCTAGTAACTAATTCATTCTTCTGGTAAGATCGTTTGGTTCCTCTTGACAATCCTGCACGAACCTAGCCATAGGTAAGGCCAATTGTATTGGGAAAATTACTGCTCTACCATAGACCAATTCATATTGCGATTTTCCTGTTGAACTTTTACTAGTGATTATGTTTTCCCATAGCGCAAACTTGAGCTATGAATACCAGTTCTTCTGGTTTTCATTTATGGCCTTTTTAAATGCCCTTACCAAATTTTTGTTTGAGAATTCTGCCAATCCATTTCCCTGTGGATAGTATGCAGTAGAGTGTCCTAACACAATATTATGCTGTTGGCAAAAACTGATAAATTTGACAGACTTAAAAACCTGAGTATTATCTGTGACAATCTTAGCAGGGTAGCCAAACCTTGAGATAATGTTATCTTCCAGAAACTTGATCACCACTGTGTCTGTAGGATTCCTTGCTGGCACGGACTCTACCCATTTAGTGAATTAATCAGTGGCTATTAGTATCCACTTGTGTTGCCCGCTTGAGGCAATATGACTTTCGCCGATGAAATCGATTCCCCACTGTATGAAAGGTTCTTATATGTGCACCGGGATCATAGGGAAAGGTGCGAACTTCTGCCTTTCAACAAATTTCTGACATTTTTCACAGGCCCTTACCCGAGCATAAACATCTCCGCAAGTCTGGGCTAGAAAAAGCTTTCTTTTAGAATCTTGTGTGCCGTGGCCCTCCAGCTATAGTGGCCACCACAAATGCCCTCGTGGAATTCCTCCATCACTTATTCTACTTCATTTTCTGTGAGACATAAAAGTAGTATGCCCAATGGGTGCCTCCAGTACAAACGACCATTTTCTATGATGAACTTCTGAGATTTTAGCCTCAACATTCTATACTTTGTCTTGTCGTAGCTTGGAGGACATCTAAGAGTTGAGAACTATTCTACAATTTCTTTGCACCATGCACTGAGAAGGTACTTCATATGGGTCTTTTGTGTAGCAGTTTCTATCCTGCGCTGCTCATTTTCTCTTACATGCTCTTCTTTTTTCACCATAGAAAAATTTATCCCCAAAGCCTGACAATTTGATTCGAAAAGGATCTTGGCTAATCCCTGTCCCTTTATTAGCTTAGTGGGGCATATTTCCAACTCATACTCCTATATCTTGGCTATCCATTTGCCTCTCCTTCCTTCACTATCTCCCTGAATCAAGATGTCTTTTACAGCCGCTGTGGGTATGAATGCAGTTATAGTTGACTGCAATACATACATCCGAAAAGCCTTCAGAGATTTGACCAAGGTGTAAGCCTGTTTCTCCAGGATGTTATATTTTAGCTCAGCGTCGCGAAGCACTTGGCTAAAAAAGGCAATGAGTTGTTCATGACCTTCCTCATTTTTTCTGCAATAATACAGCTGCGATAGTGTGGGGAGATGAAAACGAAAATATTATGAAGGGTTTCACATAATCCGGTCCTGCCAATACTGGGGCTTCTGCGAAAGCATTTTTAATTCTGTTAAAAGCTTCCCATGACTCAATAGTCCATTTTACTTCATTATCCTTCTTCAGCATCTCATTTATGTACCCGAATATCTTTGCATAGTTGGGTATGGATCTTCTCAAGAAGTTGATACGTCCAAGAAAAACTTGGACCTATTTCTTGTTTCTAGGCAAGGATATACCATTTATGACTTCTACCCTTTTTGGGTCAATTTTTACCCTTGCCTTTGTTACAATATGCCCCAGAAATTTACCCTCTTCTAAAGCAAACAGATATTTTTATGGGTTTAAAGACAATCCATACCTATGGCACTTGTCAAAGGTTCTGCGCAAATTCTCTATATGTTCAGCATCATCCTTTGAGAAGACTATGATATCGTCTAAGTACACCACCACGAATTTGTCTTGTTCCCTCACAAAAGCAATGTCCATGTTCCTTTGAAATTTAGCCCCTGCATTGATCAATCCAAACGGCATTCGAGCATACATAAACATTCCCCAAGGAGTGGTGAATGTGGTTTTCCTTTGGTCCTCTGGAAGCACTACTACTTGATTGTACCTAGAAAAGCTATCCATCATAGACGTTCGTGAAGATCCTACCACCTTTTGCAATATATGGTCCATCTTGGGCAGTGGATAATTGTCTTTCAGAGATGCTCTATTCAAGTTCCGAAATTCAACACACAATCTTATTTCTCCGTTCTTCTTTCGAACTGGGACCAACTTGGCCACCCATTTAGAATATCTTAATGGCACAATAATCTTAGCCTTCAACAGTTTCTTGATTTCCTTTTCAATGAAAGGAAGGAGTAAAGGATTAATCTGTCTTAATTTCTGTTTATGTGCCTTAGCATCTACTTTTAATGGAATCTTATGCTGGATAATGCTAATATCAAAAGTCCTCAAATATTGATAGGACCAAGAAAAGACGTCTTTATATGTCTGAAATAGCTTCTGATATTTCTCTTTGTATTCTTCGGGTACCTTATTAGACAACTTCACAAGCTTGGGGTGGGCCTCCGTGCCAAGGTTCAGGTCATCTACCTGATTTTCTTCAACAACCTTACTTGGCCAGATTGGGACATCATTCTTATCAAATAGTTTCTCCAGGGGGACCAGTCCTCTGGGTATTATATTCCCTTTGAGCTATAGCACCTTCTGCCCAGCCATGGTATCCTGCCATTTATTCTGAGGAAGGTCCTCAGTCTCCTCCTCGCCAACATCTATGTCCATATTGGAGAATTCCCCAACATTCTCCATGAATCTTTTCACTTTATCATCGTCTTCAAACACATTCGAGTGTTTGACATTTTCAAGGATGGAAGGACAGTAATGAATCTCTATCTCGTACCTCAGGAGGGGATTTTGAGGTGGCCGAAAAGTTCTTACGGCCACTGAAAGAGAGTCTGCCATTATGTTTTGGTCTCTTGGCATGAATTTAATATCAAATGATGAGAAGAAATTATCTACCAAGTCCCATACCTCATTTTTGTAAGCCCTTAGTTGTGGGTGCTTAGCTTGACATTGATTTCTTACTTGTCTCACCACCAGTTCTGAATCTCCCAATACCTTTAAGCTCTGAATATTCATGTTATTTTTTGTTTGTAGACTTAGAAGCAAGGCTTCGTATTTAGCCACATTTTTCATGGTTTCATACTCCAATTTGATGGATAATGGGACTAGTTGTCCAGCAGGGGAGATAAGGATAATCCTAGCTCCATTCCCTTCCTTTGAGTTGGCTCCATCAAAGTGCAAGGTCCAAATCCCACCTTCTTCGTTACTTGAAGACTGCTCAGTCTTTATTTGACGAAAATATGGCTCCTACAAGTAACCTTGGTCTTCCTCAAGAATTAGACAAGAAAACTCACCCTCTTTGTTGTACACCGGTGAATTTACTGAATTATCGGCTTTAGTGACCATCTTCACAAACCTTGTTTCCCAGTATAATCTCCTTTCTTATCCTCCAAACACAGGGATGGTCGCATAGGTTAGCTATAGCTTTATAGATCCTCCGATTTTTGTACCCCATGATCTAAATAACAACATCCCAAACCAAGCTGGGATGTCGACCACTACTATGTCCATTACCATGCTCTTAGCTAGGATTTGGGCTAGATTTACCACCAAATCCTTGATCATCCCAAACATTTGACTCTTTTAGAATCAAAGGAGTAGAGATATTTATATGGGCAAGTGATCTACAGCCCCAATTGCTCCATCACCGACAGAGGTAACAAGTTATGGGATGCCCCGGAATCCAGCATACAATTGTGCAACAACAAATCATGAATTACTAAAGAGACATAGAAAGGTGGAGTTGTAGCATCTAAATCCTCAACATGAGGACCGAACATTACCATAGGCATTTCTTCCTGGAGGTTTAAACTATCTGGGTTTGGGGCTGCTCCTTGAGGAAGCATGAAAGAAGACACCTGAGACTGGTAGACTGATTGTTTCAAGAGTTCAGTTAGGGGGACTGGGATTTTAAATTTTTCCAGTTCTTTTTGAAGATTAAAAGTAGAGAGATACTTCTCTATGAGACTTTCCTTTGGCTCTTTACTCTCAGCTGGAGGTTTTCCTCCCTTTGGGATAGGCTTGACTTTTGCAATTGAGTTGGGGACTATATTAGAAGAAGATGGAACGGAGACATTAGGATGTAAAGGTTCGGTCATAGGTTTCTTACCTTTATCTATGATTTTCTGAACAACTGTCTCCTTCTGAGGCATCTCTTATTCTTGTTCTTGTGTGCGAGTTCTCTTTCTAGAGGACCTGAGATCATATTTTCTATGAAACTGTACCTGCATGAAGTCCACGAATTTCTTGCAGTAATTATCAATCTTTGGATCTTCAACAACACTTGTTTTTTCTTCTTCTTCTTGCAAGGAAAGCTCCACTCCTTCACTTTGTTACAAAGAAGACTCCAGTTCATCGTCGTCTGAGTAAGAAAGATATTGATCTTCTTTCCCATTGGGAATGTCTTTGGCAGGGCCATCCATCTGCCCTTCCAGATACAGCGGGGGTTGTATGTGATCTTGCTGCTCCTTCCACTCTCTCTACAATATTTGAAGGGGAAGCTTTCTATATTGTGAGTTAAATCCTCTATTTGGAGCAGCTTGTAATGGCTTGGAGGGTGAGTTCTTTTCCTTAAGCTCAAGCTTCACCAGCTTGCTTGAAAGGTTCTTGATCATTTTACTCATCTCCTCTATTTTTTAATTTGCTACCTCTCTATCTTGACCGAAGGTAGATGCTTCTTCTTTCCCTCTCCATCTAGCATCACGATCTGACCTCCCTTTTGATTTACCCGTAGAAGCGAAGTTGGCTTCCACGTCCAATGCATCAGCCTGGGCTTCATCCAGAGTAGAAGACTTCCTTTCTCTTAAAGAGAATCTGAATTCTGACTCAAAGGCTGCTATGAACACCACTTTAGCAGCAATCTGGAGAGGCTTCATTTCGGTTGGGAGACTTGTATATAATTTATTAAACCTCTTGATGAATTCAGACACATCTTCATTATGTCTCTTTCTGAGTGCATTGAATTCTGTAAGACAGTATCTGTGGTCCTTCTTCTCTCCCCATTTCTTGGTGAAGGCATTTTACATTTCCTCCCAGTTGTTAATGGAGTGGTCCCCCAAGGTCTTGAACCATTTTCTGGCCTCTCCATCTAGAGACTGGACAAACAATCTCAACACCACATCCAGATGTTCAACATTGAAATTTTTTGCAAAGGCGCAGAAAACTTCCAGGTGTTTTTGAGCTTCAGTATCATTTTATCCATTTAAACGAGGTAGGATATTTAAGTAATCCTGAGGCATGTCGTTCAAGATCTAAGGCAATTCTAGGGGGCATATTTGTTCAGTAGGAAGCCAGGAACAGCCATCGGAGGTTGTGGAGGTGGCGGGAGAGTCTGATGTGTAATAGGAGGTGGTGGAAGAGAAGTATGTATGACAATGGGGATATACTGAACAACATCTTGAGGGGTTGATTGAAATGCTAGAATATGAGTAGTGGAAACCTCTGTGACTTCTTTAACTTCTTCGACTTCAAGAGTGGGATGCAGAAAGAAGCTCGTGGTGTCTACAGATTCAGCCTCATCTTTGACTTCAATATTTTCCAGGGAGGGGCTATCTGAAGTATAGTCGAGGGTTCTTGTGGTAGAATTGGGACCCTGATCTTGAGCTAACTGGGAGGAGGATGGAGAGTCTTCCAAGGAGAATCTGGGAATATCTGTATAAGCTGATTGTCTTTCTCTCCAACTTCTCTTGTGCAAAATATTCTCTGGATCAGACATTGAAGGTGTTCTCAACTAGGATGTATCTAACCTCAAGTGTGGCTTTTAGGAAGCCAGGACTGCAAATAGATTTATCTTTGAATGACAGTGGAGTCGTTAAGGTGAGGGATCTACAACTCCCAACCCTTCCTGCTCACCTATTCTGAAGGGTGGATGAATATTTGTCGAGGCCCAGGGATTTGGTTCTTTAAATTCTTTCCTCGACAAAGGTTGTAGCTCCTAGATACAACCTTGAGTTGTATAAAGACCAGTGCCTAGGACATCTTAAATGCAAGGATCATATGTCTCAACTAACTGTAGTTGGAAATGTTTGGCTCTCATGCAACTATCACTCAGATGAATGGTTTTAATAAGGGTGGAACCAAAACCCCAAAGTTAAACACAACAACTAGGAAAACTGCAGAAACTGAGTACAAACTGCAATAAGTAAATGCATCAGACAGCTTTAAAACAGAATGCTGTAAAAGGGGGCCAACTTCTAAAATGAATACACAGTTATCAAGTTATATGTGAGAGATGACTATGGTAGAAGATGGAGTAAGATATCAACTGTAACCGGGCTTATTCAAGGATAAGAATCCATATATACTAGGCTTATACAGAGATAAGAATCCATATATCTGGGCTCGTTCAAAGATAAGAATCCATTGTAGTTAGTATCGGAAGAACAGCAAAAGAGATAGAAAATGAAACAAAGTATCATGCCTGAGCCATATTTAAAGAGATATAGATGAGTAAATATAAGTATCTGCTATGATAAATTCACATTTAAGCATGGGAGCACTCGCATTCCAGAGCATCTAGATACAAGATATGTAGAGAGATACAAAATGAACATTTATATTCAAAAACAAGGAGAAGAGTTACAAACTATGAATCATCCCCAATTCCAGCAAAACTTCTTATTACTAAGTCCCTACAGGATCTTCAAACATCCACTATCAAATTTCATACAAAATACATACAGAATACTCAAGCTAGTGAGTCCTTTGGAAAATCTGGAACCTTTTGTTAGTGTTTTCTTCCTGTTTTTATAAACTCTGATTCCTATGCGCGAGAAGATATTTTGGGAAAACATCTTCCCCGCGTGCTTATATGTTGTTTCAGGTCTAAATCAAAAGCAGAAATAATGATGAGGTAGAACTTCCTCTGATCATCTTACAATGCAAGCCTCAAGCCGTTTCTAACTGAAATGTAAAAAATTTACTAAACTCAAAGTAAAAATTGTGGGAGTGAACTAAAGATTTCACCCGAAATGAAAAAGTGAAAAGAAAATAAGGTAAAAGGCCACGGGGGCCCAGTCATGAATGATTCTTGCTATTTGATGAGGCAGATCCCCCGCTTCTGCTGGCGAAGGCAATATCGTTAGTCGTGGGAATGACTGGCCTTTTGTACTGGAGAATGCGGCATTGCTAGTAGTGGAAGAGTTGGCCTTCTATGCTGGAGGGTCTTATAGAATGGCCAATGGTCATGATCCATAGACTTGGACATGGAATTGACCCTTTTCATCTTTTTCTCTGCTTCCTGAGCATGGGGGATCATCAGCCTCGACGTCGAGCCACTGTGATTGGCTAGGAGATGACTCGCATACTTAAAATTCCACGAAAACCTGCACAGACAACAAACTAGTTAAATAAATCCTGCGATGAGGGGTATACTACTTCAGAAGGCTCGGGTGAAGGCGGAGGTGCAGTGCAGAGGTAGGGAATGCAGCAGAAATGTTTCCATGGTGAGAACATGGTTTGAATCCAAAATGGTGCGAAAATGTGCAAAAGGTAGTTTTGCAAAAAACTGGGGTGATTTTCACGTGGGAGCTGAGCGGTAAGTGTTATCGGGCTAGGGGCATGCAATACGTGTTAGGGAGTGACACGTGTCCTAAGAAAACCACCCGTTTCACGTCGGAGTTGTGCATTGGGGAGCTGCTATGAAATGTATGCGAAAATGAGCAGGAGCCATCCGATCTGGGTAATCCAGATCAATGGGTGCAGATGAATGCAATGGGCGTACTTGTACGGTCGGGTGGGACCGGCGATGATGTAAAAAAATATGTTGCGTAGCGGGATGATAGTGTTCGAGGTTATAAGGTGAAGAGGAGTGATCACCGTTGGATGGAGAATATTAATGGTCCAGATCAGAGCGGGGCATGCAATAGAGGATGAGTGGTCAGGAAATTGGTGAAGGAGTGATGGAGCGAGGACCATTGGATCATGAGGACATCAATGGTGGAGATCAACTGCGGGGGCGTATGGGGGTACGGATTAAATTATTGGCCTGTGCCTCCACAGCAAAATTTCAACCGTTGATTTGAGATCTTCCGCAGTCAACCAGGTCAACTGCGGAGGCACTCAAAGTGTTAACTCGTGTGCTGAGAGTGCCTGTGGGTAGAGCGGAAGAATGACGGTGACCGTTGGATCGGGCTCGATCAACGACACAGATAAATTGGAGAAAAGTGAGCGGGGTGAAAGGCAAAGGTGCATTGGCCATTAGATCAGGATGATCAATGGTTGAAATATCATCGGGCAATGGTAGGCAGAAGGGGTTTGGACGGGAGGATGGAGACAATGCGAAGGTGCGATGACCGTTGGATCTAGATGATCGACGGTCCAGATCATATCGCAACTTTGCATAAATGAATGAATGAGGCGGAGGACAGCGAAACAGCGAGACAACGCTGACCGTTGGATTAGGAGGATCGACGGTCGGGATTCCATCGCGTGGGACGAAAAATGGAGCTAAGGGAGGCCCAATAGCCATTGAATCGACTGCGATCAACGGCTCAGACTATATCGGCGGGGAATGAACATTGGCGGAGAAATACAGAGTGAAAATGGATTACTGCGATGTGTGATGTGCGAATAAGGAATGCTCAGGTGGTGATGAACGATAGGCGATAGCCGACAGGTGGAAACGGAACGCGCGATGGCCGTTGGATCGACGGAGATCAACGGTGAGGATCTCTTCGGCAAAGATGAACCCTGGCAGTGAAACAAAAGTGAAAATGAGTGGGGTTGGGAACCAGCGAAGTCTGATGGCGGAAGAGGGCTTAAGGACTTTTAGCCGTCAGTCACAGAGCGGGGTCATATGAGAAATGAGGGTTAAGGGCTTAAGCCGAAAAGCGCTTAGAAGCCTGATATGTTAAAATGAGCGCTTTTAAAGAAAAAAGGTGGATTTTAAGCCTTTTCAAGGGTTTTGATAGGTGAAAAAAGGGGTTTTGACAATCCATGCAGTCCCTATTGTATTTGCTTTGTAGTATAAGGCTCCTTATCATTAGACATCCCAGCTCGGTGAGGGATGTCATAACAAAAGGGGAAAATTGTTATTTGTTTTTGGGGTTGATGAACTTATGCACCATAATGATTTTGGTACTCATAAAGTCTTTCTAACCTTATAACTCACCCAGTGTGATTTTGTTGAATGATTTATATAATAGCTTAAAATAATGTTGAAACTCAGATTATAACATTCTTTTGCATCAATTCCCCTCTGCAATGATAAGCTTCGTTGGATGGGGATGACCTTATGCGTATCATGAAGTGTACATGTACAAATTATGTTTTTATGCGGTTTTCATAAACCTTATTTATAATAATAAATTTTTATTTTATCTATCTAATTTGAATATAAAATGATATTTTAAAAAAAAATTATTATTATTTTAAATATCAATATAAATTTATTTTATTGAAATATTATAATATTTATATTAAAAAAATTGAATGAAATTAACTCAATTTGGTAATATTTTAACCATGCAAATGTTTTCTCACAATTGGATTCTTGTTTATATCTTCCCATAGAAATATTATAATATTTATATTAAAAGAATTGAATGAAATTAACCCAATTTGCTAATATTTTAACCATGAAAATGTTTTCTCACAATTGGATTATTGTTTATATCTTCCCAACTCGTGGTTGTCACATATTAGTCTTTATGACAATCTTTAGAACAATTTTGAGGGTTTAAATTTTTTTTTTTTTATACAAATTTATAATTATGACGACGTTTACATTACTTTATTATGGGAGGTTTTTTTATTGAAATTTAAAGTGGATGAAGATTTTTTTTTTAAATTGATGACCCAAATTGATTCTCAAGGGAATATGCTTAGCTTATGCTTATGCATTGATTCTCAAGGGAGTATGCTTAGCTTAAGCTTATTCTAAATTCTTATCCACAGTTGTAGTGTATTACAAAGATAGTTAGGTTGTATTGATTTTTAATAAATTAAAAATATTATATTTCTTCCAGGTAATTCTCCACCTACCAATTTCCTAGATAAATTGACCCATAACATTTTTATACATCGTTAATCAGGAAATGTGTGCATTGGTAAAATGTTTTTCCTATTGCAATAATTTTTTTGTTGCAATACGTTTTTTGTTATATTTATGAAGCCTTGGACACATTAATATTTTTAATGTGGTTGTACTAGTTACGGCGTGTCACTATTTGAAAACAACTCCCCTAGCTGTCACTATGTCCATGTTTGAACTATTGGATCAAATGTTAGATGATTGAAATGTTTTAGGCCATTAGATCAAGTAAATATTTTTATATATGTTTTTTATAATGTTAGTTTATTAAATAAAAATATTGACATAATATAATGAACATTTTAACTAGGTCAAAATACAAAAAAAAAAAAAAGAATAATAAAATAAAATAATGATAAACTATAAATACAGCCCATGGTATTTGAAATTTTTTTGGCAATTAGATCAAGTAAATATTTTTATATATGTTTTTTATAATGCTAGTTTACTAAACAAAAAGATTGACATAATGTAATGAACATTCTAACTACGTCAAAATACAATAAAAATAAAAATAATAAAATAAAATAATGATAAACTATAAATACAACCCATGGTATTGACCCATGGTATCGACCCATGGTATTCATGTGGAATGTAGTTTCTTTATAGGGGAGAACTAGGATGACCTAAATCAATCTTAACTCTAGATCTAAACTAATTATTTAATAACATTATTTTTAAAAATATGTAATATTTTTTAAATTTTCAAATTATTTTAAAAGACATGATTTATGTTGAGAAATAATGATGAATGAGAATTAATTCTCATTTCTTAAATAACACTAAATTTACCTTTAAAGGGGTCGGTAACAATTGTTTATATCAATGTCAAGGATACAATTGTTTGTATCAAAGTCAAGGATACAGAAGAAAGAAGAAAGGAGACATGGTGAAGAGAAGCTTCCAACCTTACAACAAATCCTAAAAATGCATAACGTTGAATGTATGGAATCCATTTTCCCTGATACACATCATAAGTGCAATGAAAAATCTTGGAATTTGGAAAATGTCATGAACCTTATCTCATGTTCCATTCATTTAGATCTGAAGTATATGGACGAATAAAAGTAGGGAAATGAATACTTATCAAGAATTTATGAATCTTTAGAAGGAAATGACGTTGACAAGGCTATGAAGGACCTAATAGTAAAATTAAAAACAGAAGACGACTCTTCAGAAAATGGGTTACTCAGGGATTATGGAATCTAGATGAGATACATTATCTCACTGATTCAAGCAAGCACTCAAAAAGAGATAGAAAATAGTGATATAGAGACAATTTATTCATGAACAAGAGAAAGCTAGAATTATAACCCGAGATAGAATTATGGGAAGAGAAACATTCCAATTGTAAGGAGGAGTCAAATTTACATGAGTAGTAGTTCACTTAACAAAATTCTCCACCGCTTATTCTGGAGGAGAAATTTCCTACTACCTCATCAATTGAAGAAGGCCCACATGAGAAAATAAGAAGAGATTGTAACTCTGCTCTTTTTTGTCTAGTAGTCTCTTTACCTCAGCCCTTAAATTGAATGACTCAAAAAATACTAGACGAAAGACACTTACGTATTGCAATTAGTTGGAAAAAAAGGTATTTATAAAGGGTCACTTGGGGAGGATTTTTTTTTTTTCATAGTGGTTCACATTCCTATGTGCTCACACATATGTACTAGCTACATCCACGGTCTTAATGAATCGTAGTAAATCCTCCCAAAGGGATCTACTATCGGCCTAACACTAAGGCCTAACCCCACGGGCGTCTAGGAGATTTGATCATGTGACCTCTCAATCTGAGAGTACTTCCAAGTAGGGACTCAACCAATTGAGCTAACCCTTGGGGCTTTGGGGAGGAATTTATTATTTAAAAGTTCCAGAAAATAATTTCATTTCAAAACAAAACTGTATTATCACTAGGGAAGAGAGTTATTACATTTAAAATTTGTTCCCATTCTTGTCACTAGAAAATTTGATTGTTGTTTTTTATTTGGTGGGAAAATAAATGATTTTTAAAAGGCACTAAAGTCTTGAATTATGATCCTTAAAGAAGTCGCTAGATTCCCTGATTATGAGCTGATTTTTTCTTCTTACTTTTGGGTCTTCATGATGTTTGTTATTCTGACTGAGGTGAAAAGTTCCAAGAAGTGGAATATTGGTCGTTCAAAGAGGAATTATGGAAATATGACTATAGATAATTTATTAATATAAATTATTTGAACTGAGATTAATTAATCATCCCCAAGGGTTAAAAAGGGCCCAAATGTCTCTTATCCATAAAATTAACGATTAAGATAACTCTATGCTCTATGTTCAAATGACAGGTGAAGGTGGATTTACTATACTTAAGCTTCTTAGTAGTCTCTTATGAAGTACAAAATGTCATAGTGATAAGTTTTTATTTCATTAAATAATTCTAGGTGTAGAGCAGAGTCACAGTTCTAGGAGTAGTATTAGAGGAATTCAACATTGCGAATGTGATAGAAGCAAAAAATTTCATGGAAGGGTGAGCTCTTCCCAACTTGGTCATAAAATCCAAGTGCATCCTTCATGCAGAAAAAAATAAACATGCAGATTTAGTCGTATAGAGGTCTTGAGTACTTTGGCCAAAATGTCTCATCCATTATGAAAAAACACATCTTACATGTAATTAATAACAAAGAAGTTGTTCCACATCAATTACCCAATATGTATATTTTGATTTGAGGTCCAGTAAACATAATTCTCCACCCCTTATTCCAGAGGATCAATTCGAGCCAGGAAAATTCCTACTACCACTTCTTTCTTATATGCTATTATTTCCTATACCACAACCTTATGACATTTCCTTTGCAACATGTGGTGCAATTGCTAGTTATATTCTTTATGAGATCAAGTTTACTATAATAGTTCTCATGATTTAAGTTATAAATTCTTTAGTAACTTCTTCTTCTTCTTCTTCTTCTTCTTCTTCTTCTGTCTATGGGTGACATATAATTAAATAATTTTGGCAATTATGACTTGTCTCTTCAATTTGATTGGTTATTGTAATCGATTTATTATAACAATTTATTGTTTATTCAATGTGTTGATCTTGCACACAATTGTTAATGTAGACATGTTTTTGTAGTTAATCATTTCTGACATTGATTTGAACCTAACAAATACATAATCACTTTTACACTTTATTAGTGATATATTCTTGAATTTACACAAAATTATTTATAATAGTGAACATTCTATCGTGTTGATTCATTACTAACTAGACACTAAAGAGAAAATTGGTCAATAATCTTCATTTTTCATTTTTTTCAACTTTGTTTATTTTTATGCACTAGCCCAAATGGTCTTATGTGGAAAATCACCTTTTAGAACTTAATATGAGAAATATGTGTAATTATTGCTTGTTCAACATGTTGTTGACATATAACATTTAAAAAAAATTATTAATAACAAATGAACATTTCAATGTTTCTAATTTTATATCAGCTTCACTTCTTATTCTATCCATAGTTGCTTTCTACTTCCACAAAGATGTGTAATACATTCATTTCTTAATATTGAGTTGACACGTGATATATTAAGAATCACTATAACTTGAACTAAGAGAAATATCACTATAAATCCATCTTAAGTATCACTATAAATTTATTTACTCCCAAATCTATCCAACTAAGAGGAATCGATATTTGAGGAAAAGTTTGCACTTACGGTCACTCTTAGTATATGTTGGTTAAAACATTTCAATGGTGTGTTGCTTAGTATGATAAATATAGATGTTTCCTTTCATTGTCAACATCAAATTGACATATGACATATTATTAGATTATTTTTTATTCAAACAGTTAAACCAATTTCTTCTTATATAAATTTCATCTTATTTTTAATTTATTATTTAAACTAATACACAACCAAAAAATAATAATTTTTATATTTTTTCAAAAAAAATTGCCAAAAAAATCCTCATCCTTAATTCTTAATCACCATATCTATTATCCATTTTCTGAACTATGATCCATTATATATTCTTTTCAATCAAAATCTTATGCACATTATTGTTAAATAATAAAAATAAAAATCTAACATCCTTATTTTTATTGAGCAAGTATATTATCCATTTTCTGAACTGTGATCCATTATCTGTTCTTTTCAATCAAAATCCTATGCGCATTTTATTGTTAAATAACATTACATATGCCAGGTTCTCATCCTTTACATTAGCTTTCGTCGCTGTTCCATACGTAGCGGAGAAACCCAATATCCTCGTTGGACTTCATATCGAACCTCTAAATCATCCATTTTAATTATTGAATGTTTTAAATGAGTCATCCCTATTCATTGGCCTCACACATTTTCATTGAAGGTAATTGAACCTCCCAATCCTACATTACCATTGAAAGTAATTAAATCCTAAAATCAGGTTGACTAGGGTGTGTATTATAGCTTGGTCCAAATTGATATTATAACAAAGAATATGGATAGATATAGTCAATTTTAATCCATGACTATAAAGGTGTGTAAATCTCATGTATTAGGTTTTTAAATCTTATGAATTGTAACACCTTGTTGATTTTAGTTATTAGTGGGGTGATATGTTAATAAAAATATCAATATGGAATCCAATTCACCTAATTAATAATGGATAGATGAATGATGTTTATTAGTAATTTAGTATTGGTGTATTGAAGACCAAGATTTACTTGATATAAAAAGAATAATATAAAGAAAATATTTGTAACAATTTATTAGCTATGGTCACACTATTAATTAATTATAATTATACTAATGGAGAAAATTATATATTTAAAATAAATTTATATATTATGATACATAAGTTACTCAATTCCAAATAAAATTGTCCCATTACCAAAATTATTTTGTCCCATTGTATTGAAATAAATTATATTACCAAAATTATTTAGTACATACGTTACTCAATCTCAAGTAACAATTATCTCTCTTGCGTTGAAAGTAGACTTGAGAGTCTCAATGGTTTCTGAATTCTATATTAAAAGATAATTGTTTTTGTTCATCATTCAACAAATAAGAAAACTTTGGTTTATGATTGAGTTTTGTAGCTTTGTAATATGTGACATCATTTGTCATGTTAATTTTCGGTTGAGTTTTGTAGCTTTGAAATATGTGACATCATTTGTCATGTTAATTTTGGGTTGATGTCAAATAGAGGTTTAAGTGTATAATACATTATTCAAGAAAAAAAGGAATATATGTTTATAAAAACTAAAAATTAAAATATAAATGTATAGTAGCAAGTTACATTGGTGGTATTATCATGATAATCGTTAATAATAATAATAAAGATGGAGTACAAATATTATTTTTATATAATAAAGAAAATATAATTTTATGTTAAATTTATATAAATAAAATAATAATTATATTCACAATAATGTTTGTAAATTAAATGTAAAAGTGAAAAGTTCTAGATACCAGTAACAGTATATTATACCTCTGTCTAAGAAAATCTCTTCTTATTACATAGGGAAACGATACAAAATAATGCTATAATTCGAGTTGAAAACTACTTTTTAGCTGTCAAAATATTGTGTTCCAGCAATTTAAAGAAAGCATCTTATCAAAATTTTGATAGAATTTTTGGAGCAACTTAGTTAGATTCGGAAATAGATAAAACCCCTGTTCCATACACAGATTAGTATACTGCTTTATAGTGAAAATTTCGTTACATATGAATCTGGAAGAAATGAAATATATGTAATTGAGAAAAAACCCTACAATATGAGTTTACACTGTAAAACCTGCTTTTATCCTCCTTGCATTTTGTTTCATAATTGTCGGCCTCACAGAAAATATCCAGTGGGACTTTCTTGCGCGGGATATTGAAAACATCGTTTTGTGTATCGTTTCCCACATCACTGTCGAATCGCTCATGTTTCTCCAACGGAGGAGTTCGTCTCGGGGAAAATTCCCGTGGGCTCCTTGCACTGTTGGAGCTCATGACGATCTATTTCAGGTGCAGAAGAGATAGGCACCATTGCGTCGAAGATTGTTAAACTAAATTCAAATTAAATCACTGATTTCCGGACCAAACTTAGGTTTCAATGCGCATAGTTTTACTCACATTGAGGTTCTATAACTGTTTTTAGAAATAACCAAACCAAAGTATCTTTCTTTCCCCTCTTCTCAGCACTCATTCATATATAGATATATATATATATATATATATATATATACACACACACGCCAAATTTTAACGCGGATGAAAATCCCCAGTAGGAGGTATTGGTTAACTGAGAATGTCATTGACCTTGCATGTCCAAATTTCTTTCGGCTCCTTCTGTGAAATATATTTCACTCGGTACGATTATATTTTATTTAAAAGCATGCGTCTAGCGTGATTAATTTTTAGCCATGTATTTGTCCTGAGCCGTAGCGTTGTTATTTGCATGTGGAATTTTGCTGGTCCGAACTAGCAAAATTATTTTACCAACTTTAGAATTGCTAGTGTTACGCTCTCTCTCTCAACAGCTATATATTTCTGGAAATAAATGCAGTTAACTATTTCTGGAAACCACCTGTAGTTATTTTCTTAATTTATGGAAATCAACTGCAGTCATTTCCTTAAATTACGGAAATCAACTGCAGTTAATTAATTTTTTTATTGGGAGCTTCTGAAGTGGTTCATTACTCGCATTGCAATTCTCTACTATGATTTGTGTAACACTTGACACATAGCCAACAGAAGCTTGATGGAAGCTTGGCTATAAATACTTCTGTTTGGTCCCCAAGCTCACTAACTCAATCCCCTTCAGATTTACACCATCAAACTAGAGTGAGCAGAGCTTGGAAGTGCCTTCAGATTTCCTATATTCTTTTTCTTTCTATTTGTGTGAAGGATTAGTCAAAGTCGTGCCGGCCCCAGGGATTTTTCATACGCCAAAGAAATTTCTACATATTGACTAATCAAAAGTCTTTGCGATCGTCTCTCATAGGTCTGTGAAATTTAGAGGCATCTTCTTGCTGAGCGAATTATTTTTGCCAATCGTATGTAGAGGAAACTTTCCATGCTCTGTCAATTTTGATTGATAGAGGTTTCATTCACTCGCAAGTCTTTGGACTGACTAGAAAGTAAGGGTTGCATTATCTTCTTCAACTTGGAAGGATCATTGATCAAGAGGATTTTTTATATAATGAAGCAGCCTGGAAATTTTGCATATAAAATACATTGCGAGCAGCATCAATGGCTGGAGGTATGATTTATTGGGCATTAATTTTTTTTTATTTTTCAATTCTTTTAAAGTATTTTTTCCGCATTAAGAATTGTTATTTAAGCTGACATTTAGTATTAGAGCAAGGTTTATCTCTGCCTTGGTGATCATAGACATGTTTGGTTAAATGTCATATTTTGAGAATTATTTGGAAATATTCTAATTTTTGCTCAATTTTTATGCTTATAATATTTATTTAGTTTAATTATATGCAATTTGGATAATTGTTGTGCAATTTAAATTGCATGAATTAATTATTTCTGCTTTAATTAAAACATGTTATTTTGAATGAGTATACGAGACCCATCGTTAAATGTTATGCATGAATATTATAGTTTTATTTATGAAAATTATAATTATTCTCATATCAAGTTAATTTTTATGTAAATAATGTCTAGTGATCCATATAATTTTAATTGATTAGAGAATAGCCACAGCATCTCTAATTAAATAAAATTATATATAATGATTGATTAGGATCACATAAAAAATATTTAGACATTAATTGTAATTAATTATACTAAATATAATAAATTTTATCCCACAGGAATTTTTGTTATATTTATGTAATTAATTAGGATAAAATATTCATAACTTACCCATAGGAGTTATGAATTAATAGTTTTATCATAAAGTTCAAAACTATGATAGAATTTATATCAAATTATAATCATAATATACCCTTAGAATTATGAATTAAGTGAATAATTTGATAAATTCTATCATAGAAAATAAGTAAATCTGCTTGAATTGAAAATTTAGTCCACAGACAATTTTTATGTCATTAGATTCAATTTTAAAGCACGATTTACATTGGTAAAGCATGAAATTTTATTTGTGCCTCAATTTTAACATAAGCATGTGATTTTTTAATTTTATGCAGTTGTACAACATGCAAATTTCTCTGAAATTCGTTCTGATATCCCTGAACTTAAGGGAAATAACTATAAGGTCTGGAAAAAGAGAGTTATCCTTCATTTGGGGTAGATGGACATAGACTATGCTATTAGGAAAGATGAACCACCGAAACTCACTAATACCAGCACTGCAATGGACATCAAGCTTTATGAACGATGGGAACGATCTAATCGCCTCAGCATGATGTTCATTAAGACTACAATTTTAGCTGGTATTCGTGGTTCCGTTGATCAGCATGAAAAGGTCCAAGACTTGCTGAAAGCCATTGATGATCAATTCATCACTTCAGAAAAGGCACTAGCAAGCACCCTAACCATGAAGTTCTCATCCCTAAGGCTCACCAGTGTGAAAGGTGTGCGCGAGCACATCATGAAAATGAGGGACACTGTGGCTCAATTAAAGAAACTCGAGGTTGAAATATCAGTCTTTCCTAGTGCACTACATCCTGAACACCCTTCCGCACCAATACGGACCCTTCAAAATCTCATACAACACACATAAGGATAAATGGTAAATTAATGAACTCATGACCATGTGTGTTCAAGAGGAAGAGAGACTGGTGATGGAAATGGGAGAAAGTGTAATGCTGACAACGCATGGAAAGGGAAAATCTCAAGCCAATCGGAAAGGGAAAGGTAAAATGGCTCCCCGAGCCGATATCAAGAAGAATTCCAAGTGTTTCTTCTATAAAAATAAAGAACACATGAAGAAGGAATGCGCCAAATTTCAGAAATGGCTTGCAGACAAAGGTAATCCAATCTCGTTTGTTTATTATGAATCTAATATGGTTAATGTCAATATTAACACCTGGTGGATTGATTCTGGATCAAAAATTCACATTTCGAATTCCTTGCAAGGTTTGCAAAACCTAAGGAAGCCAGTGGGCAGTGAGCAAAGCATCTTATCAGGAAAAAAGATGGGCTCGCATGTGGAAGCTATAGGAACATGTTATTTAACTTTAAGTATTGGCTTTGTTTTAGAATTAGAAAAGACCTTTTATGTACCAAGTCTTTCTAGAAACTTGATTTCAGTTTCAAGGCTTGTACCTTTTGGATATTCCTTTAACTTTTCAGAAACATCCTTCAGTTTATTTAATAAATCCTATTGTGTTGGGAATGGTATTTTGTCTAATGGTCTTTACTGCATTAATTTTCAAAACAATGTCACTTATGATTCAATGCATGTTCACACTGGCACTAAAAGATGTGTTATTAATGAAAATTCCTCTAAATTATGGCACCGGAGACTAGGTCATATCTCCATAGAAAGAATTAAAATATTAGTAAATGAAGGGGTACTTAATACTCTGGATTTTACTGATTTTGATACTTGTGTGGACTGCATTAAGGAAAAGCAGACCAACAAGTCAAAGAAAGGTGCCAATAGGAGTTCAAACATATTACAGATCATACATACTAATATATGTAGTCCAAACATGGACTCACATGGTCAAAGATACTTAATCTCTTTTATAGATTATTACTCACGATATATGTATCTCTACATGCTTCATAAAAAGAGCGAAGCATTAGATGCCTTTAAGATCTTTAAGGCTAAAGTAGAGAAACAATGCGGCCAGAAAATTAAAATCGTGAGATCAGATAGAGGTGGAGAATATTATGGTAGATACAAAGAAGATGGACAAGCACCTGGGCCATTCACAAAATTTCTTCAAGAGCATGGGATTTTTGCCCAATATAGCAAGCTTGGTTCACCCGACCAGAATGGTGTAGCATAAAGAAGAAACTGAACATTATTGGACATGGTGCGAAGTATGCTTAGCAGCTCCAATATTCCTAAATCCTTGTGGACTGAAGAACTTAGGATGGAAGTGTATATATGAAACCGACTTCCAACTAAGGTTGTTCCTAAAACGTCATTTGAATTATGAAAAGGTTGGAAACCGAGTTTGTGACATATGCGCGTTTGGGGATGCCTGTCTAAAGTGAGAATATATAATCCACAAGAGAAGAAGCTGGACCCAAGGACCATTAGTGGGTATTTCATTGGATATGCTGAAAGGTCTAAAGGTTACAAATTTTACCGTCCATCTTGCAACACTAGGATTGTGGAATCAAGAAATGCAAAGTTTCTTGAAAATGATTTAATCAATGGGAGCGATCAAACCAGGAACATAGTTTCTGAGAAGGATCATTCAAAATCTCAACCTTCCCCCTCAAGTGATAGATTGGTTATTGTTTACAGCACCCCTCAAGTACAAACTAGTGTTGAACAACCAATTGTTGAAGTTCCACAAGCTACTGACGACATTCCAATAGATCAGATAGTTCAAGAATTGCCAAGAATTTTTTAACAACAAGTTGAACCACATACTTCTCAGGAAGATGGTGGTACAACATTAAGAAGATATACTAGACCAAAGAGATCAGCAATTCCTGATGATTATGTTGTGTAGCTGAAAGAATCTGACTACAACATTGCAGCCGAAAATGATCTCGAGTATTTTTCACAAGCCATGAGTTGCAAAGAATCAGAATTTCGGTACGATGCCATGAAGGAAGAGATGAATTCTATGAAGAGTAACGAAGTCTAGGATCTTGTTGAGTTTCCTAATGGTGCAAAAGCCATTGGATGTAAATGGGTCTTTAAGACAAAGAAAGACTCATTGGGCAACATTGAGAGATACAAGGCAAGACTTGTTGCAAAGGGATTCACTCAGAAAGAAGGAATTGATTACACAGATACTTTCTCTCCTGTATCTAAGAAAGATTCCTTGCGCGTTATTATGGCATTACTAGCCCATTTTGACTTGGAGTTGTACCAAATGAATGTGAAAATGTCATTTCTCAATGGAGATCTAGAGGAGGAGGTTTACATGAAACAACCTAAAGGATTCTCCTCTATTGATGGTGAACAATTGGTCTGCAATCTCAAGAAATCATTATATGGATTAAAACAAGCATCTTGCCAATGGTATTTGAAATTTCATAATGTAATTTCTTCTTTCAGTTTTGTAGAAGACATTACGGATGAATGTATATACTTGAAAGTCAGTGGGAGTAAAATTTGTTTTCTTGTTTTATATGTGGATGACATTTTTCTAGCAACCAATGATAAGGGTTTGCTGCATGAGGTGAAACAATTCCTCTATAAAAATTTTGATATGAAGGATGTGGGTGAGGCATCTTATGTCAGTGGCATTAAGATCCATAGATACATATTTCAAGGAATCTTGGGTTTGTCTCAGGAAACCTATATTAATAAAATTTTAGAGAGATTTCGGATGAAGGATCGTTCACCAAGTGTTGCTCCCATTATGAAGGGTGATAGGTTCAATTTGAACCAATGCCCGAAGAATGACTTTGAAAGGGAACAAATGAAGAACATTCCATATGCTTCTGTTGTCGGAAGCCTAATGTATGCTCAGGTCTGCACAAGACCTCACATTGCATTTGTTGTGGGAATGTTGGGACGATATTAGAGTGATCCAGGTTTGGACCACTAGAGAGCTGCAAAGAAAGTAATGAGGTACCTTCAAGGAGCCAAAAACTACATGCTTATGTATATACGGACGGACAATTTGGAAGTAATTGGCTACTCAGATTCTAACTTTGCTGGATGTGTTGATTCACGCAAATCAACATCAGGATACATTTTTATGATGGCCGGTGGAGCTGTATCATGGAGGAGTGCCAAGCAGACCTTGATTGCCACTTCCACTATGGAAGCTGAGTTCGTCTCCTATTTTGAGGCTACTTTACATGGTGTATGGCTTAAGAGTTTCATTTCTGGGCTTAGAATTATGGAGTCTATTTCTAATCCATTGAGAATATATTGTGACAATTCAGCTGTTGTTTTTATGGCTAAGAAAAACAAAAGTGGGAGTCAAAATAAACACATCAACATTAAGTATTTAGCTATAAAGGAATGTGTTAAAGAAAAGAAAGTGGTGACTGAGCACGTTAGCACTGAGTTGATGATCGTTGATCCTTTGACTAAGGGCATGTCACCGTTTAAATTCAAGGATCATGTAATGAATATGGGACTTCGTTCCATTATGTAGTTTCTCATTGTATGAACAATGTTATTTTTAATGAAATTCTTAATTATTGTGATGTTTTTCTCATATTTATGTGCACCTTAATTTGATCTAAGAGAATTCATCTGTGTAGAACCAAGAATAAACATAGGGTTTATTCATTAAGAAATTGTTGCCACATAAATTTTAATAGAAATAAATAGATAGTAATACATGGAAGATAATACTTGTCATTAGAGGACTTATCACCATGATTCATGTATTTATTACTTAATACAGATTATCAATGGGTTTTTAAGATGAGACATTAATTTTGGAAGTATGGACCAAGTGGGAGAATGTTACGCTCCCTCTCCCAACGACCAGACATTTCTAGAAATAACTGTAGTTAGTTATTTCTGGAAACCAACTGCAGTCATTTCCTTAATTTATGGAAACTAGCTACAGTCATTTCCTTAAATTACAGAAATCAACTGCAGTTAATTAATTTTCTTGTTGGGAGCTTCTGAAGTGGTCCATTACTCCTACTGCAGTTCTCTACCATGATTTGTGGAACACTTGACACATAGCCAACAGAAGCTTGATGGAATCTTGGCTATAAATACTTTTTTTTGGTCCCCAAGCTCACTAACTCAATCCCTTCAGATTTACACCATCATGCTAGAGTGCGCAGAGCTTGGAAGTGCCTTCAGATTTCCTGTATTTTTTTTATTTCTGTTTGTGTGAAGGATTAGTCAAAGTTGTGCTGGCCCCAAGGATTTTTCATACGCCAAAGAAATGTCTACATATTGACTAATCAAAAGTCTTTGCAGTTGTCTCTCACAAGTTTGTGAAATTTAGAGGCATCTTCCTGCTGAGCGAATTATTTTTGCCCATTGTATGTCCGTGAAATGTATGTAGAGGGAACTTTCCATGCTCTGTTAATTTTGATTGATGGATGTTTCATTGACTCACAAGTCTTTGGACTGACTAGAAAGTAAGGGTTGCATTATCTTATTCAACTTGGAAGGATCATTGATCAAGAGGATTTTTTATATAGTGAAGCAGGATGTATAAAATACATTGTGAGCAGCATCAATGGCTAGAGGTATGATTTATTGGGCATTAATTTTTTTATTTTTTTATTCTTTTAAAGTATTTTTTCTTCATTAAGAATTGTTATTTAAGCTCACAGCAAGTTGTAAATAACCGAGTGTCATGGCAGCTGCAATGATAAGATGAATGCACATTCCATACAATTTATTGTGTGGGGTAGTACAAATTTAAGGTCAGTAACAGGGCTCTTTGGATTAGTTCGATTTTATGTTCAAATTCATGGTGGTCTACATTGCTTTCAGACCATAGGGTTACTACATAATATCACTTTCCAGTCCCATATACAATGGAGAGAACCAATTTCCTCAGGCTCTTCATCCATTGGACTTTGAATCAAACCTCTAAATCTCTCAGCTAGAGAGCCATAAGGCACATGAGGGACTCCATAAGTCTGAAACCAATGTATACCACCATTACTTTGACCATAAATCCAGAACATCCTAAGATCCCTAGCGATTCACCTTAAAATCATACTAGCCCACATAGAACATTCATGTTATACCAGAAATGAAAAACGGAAACTATAATATCTTTTAAGAAATATATAATGCCACTACTGTAACAATAGTAAAAATATAACAGAAAATTAATCTGCTTATTATAAAAAAAACCTCGTGATAATGTAGATGGGTCAATTACATCATTATCCAATTAATAACCCTTAATTTAGTGTTGTGGTGGTGCTACAATAGCTTGCTGCAATAGATTTGTGATTTCTTCCTTCCTTTGCCAATCTAGAAATGCAAATAATTATAATAAAACCAACAGGGTAGATCTTAGATCCACACTCATAAAGTGTAAAGTAAAAAAATATTAAAACCCCTTTCAAAAAAAATATGAAATTAATGCGGCATGTTTGCTTACTAGGGTGAGATTCTCAAATCTCACCGAAGGAAGCTTGAGGATCTCACCTGAAAATCATCACTTGAAAACTCCTCTGAGCTCTCAGAATATCAATAAAGAAAGATTAAATTCCATGAGTTGCTCTCGTTCCTCCTCCTCCTTTTATAGTCAAGCTACCTGGAAAAACCATGGGCAAATACCTGTGGTCAAAACAACCCAAAAGGAAAAACCATGGGCCAATGCCGCTTTATTTATTAATTTATTTATTAGTCTACTACTATAATGATTTGGTCCAGCCGGTTAAACGGTTGGGGATATTACAGTTCCCCTACCCAAAATTGCTTGCCCTCAAGGAATTTCAATGTTAGATGTTGTAATATCTGTTCTCCTTCCCAAGTGCTTGATAATCTATACACATCCTCAGGGACCCATCCTTTTTCTTGACCAAGACTACAGACAAAGCAAAAGGGCTCGAGCTCGGCCGAATGTGTCCTAATGCCAACAATTCTTTTATTTCCTTTTCTATCTCATCCTTGTATGTTTTGGGGTGCTGGTAAGGGGTAGTGATGATAGCTTGGACCCCTTCCTCTAGTTCGATGATGTGCTCAAATCCCCTATCAGGTGGTTGTCCTGGGGGTATATCTCCAAAGACCTTTTGGTATTTTTGCAATAGTGCCATAATATCAGGGGAGTACTCCTTGTGCCGTTCTACTAGTTTCTTCTCCATGATTCGACACTCTACTGGCCATAAAATATCCCCATGTCGAAGGTCTACCTCAATCTTATTGGATGTCACAACCTTGGGAGGATATGCATGCATTCCTCTCAACTTCACCTTTTTACCATTTGGTCCTGTGAATGCGAGTTCCAAGTCTTGGTAGTTTACTATATGAGTTCCGATAGAATATATCCATTGTACCCCCAATACTACATGAGAGTCTGCGTAGTCTATGACAAAGAAGTTATCTGTAACTATGTAGTTTCCCATTGCTAGGCTCATGTTAGGAACTATATTAGTGCATGGCATGCGGTTGTGCTCTTTCTTTCCAGGAATCAAAACTGTAAATCCTTAAAATTCTTTGGTAGCTACTCCACTTGTGGCTATGAATTCAGCATCAATGAATTTGTGGGAGGCCCCACCATCAATTAACACAGTAACCTTCTATCCTTATATGGTGCCCCTAACCTAGAGGGTGTGATATCTTGGGACCCATATAAGAGAAGCAATGACTTCTTCTTGGATTTATTTTTGTATTGCCCCCATGCCTTGTGATTCCCCTTGATCGAGCTCTGGATTCTCTTCCTCATCTTCGCTTTCAGAAAATACTTCAATATAGTGGGCCTTACCTTTAGTACATCGATGTCCCAGAGCCCAAGGTTCTTGACAAGAGAAGCATAGCCTTCTCCTTCTGAGATCTTTCCTGGTCTCATCATCCAGCTTTTCCTTACCAAATGGCTCTCGTTGTTGCTGC
The DNA here is from genome assembly GCA_034641835.2 of Pinus albicaulis. Classification (NCBI taxonomy): domain Eukaryota; kingdom Viridiplantae; phylum Streptophyta; class Pinopsida; order Pinales; family Pinaceae; genus Pinus; species Pinus albicaulis. Next base: position 528,993,716 of record CM076578.1, read on the forward strand.
TTGAATTCCTTCCCTTTCTGAGGAATAGAAAATTTAGGTAGGAATCTATTCTTGGGTACTGCATCCTGCATATCCATTGCATGGTTAATTGCATCTTGCAAGGTGGCAGGTTGGTATGCCCTAACCCAACCTAGTAGGGGTTCTGATAACCCTTCTATAAATAACATGACCAATCGGGTCATGGAGAGGTCGCTGACCATTACTGCAAGCCTTTGGAATTCTGCAACATAAGATTCAAGGCTCCCTGTCTGTCAAAGCTAGGTTAGCTCCCAGAAGTACATCTCAAGATATTTCCTATCAAATATTTCTATTAACCTCTATGTGAATTCTGTATAAGATATTATATTGGCATGTCCCGGAGTGGTCATACCATGTTGCCACCATTCATGTGCTTCTCCGTCAAGATGAAGTGTGGCGTATTTTATGGCATCCTTCTCCCCCATGGGATTGAGCTGGGAATATGTATCTAGTTTAAGTACCCATGACCATGCAAAACACTTCGACGATCTATCAAAATAAGAAAAAGTTATCTTTCCCACAACCTTCTTCAAATCTACGTTTGACTGATGGCCCCCATATGTGGTTTCCTTCCTTTGTTGTTTTCTCCTCATGTAGTAAAAGTCATTAAGGCTCAGGGTCGCTTTCACGTTGGGAGGCAACGTATCATATTATTTCGTCCATGCTGTAAGTGTTTTTGCAATTGGTGAAGGGTAGTCTTGCTACCTGGAGGAGTCATCCAAAAATGGAGGCATGGTTGGCCGGCTAAAAGGGTTGCTTCGAGTGTTGACATGTTCGTGTGATGGACCGTTGCTACAAACATTGATATACTCTTGTGGTGGACCATCCCCACCTGAATGGGAACCTCCTTCCCCATTATTTCTTTGCACATTAGGTTGCCCGATCTAAACTTTAAGGAGTTCCATGATGGCATTTTGAGTGTCGACGATCTTTCGTAAGGCATCTTCAAGTTTGGTACTTTCGTGATCACCCATTGGTCTTTCTTCCCCTTCATTTTTCCCTTGACTCCTAGCCCTTTTTCCTTCCCAATTGACAGTAATACCCTTTTGTTTCTCCTTCCTTGGCATCCCATAGCTGGCAAAGATGAAGTTCTAATACCACTGTAATATCCTTTAAGAAATATATAATGCCACTACTGTAATAATAGTAAAAATATAATAGCAAAGTAATATGATTATTATAAAAAACCCTCATGATAACATATACACATAATACTCCATCAAACATAATTAAGTTCAAATCACCATATTTAAACAAGCCCTAAGGAAATCCACCAAATATCATTTGTTAAGGAATTTAGCCCATGTAATACAAGCAATTTGACCAAGAATGTAGATGGGTCAATTACATCATAATGCCAATTAATAACCCTTGACTTAGTGTTGTGGTGGTGCTACAACAACTTGCTGCAATAGATGTGTGATTTCTTCCTTCCTTTTCCATTCTAGAAATGAAAATAATTATAATAAATCCAGCAGGGCAGATCTCAGATCCATGCTGATAAAGTCTAAAGTAAAAATAGATGAAAACCCCTTTCAAAACAATTATGAAATGAATGCAACCAACTAGGGTGATTATAGGAACCACCGAAGTTGGGTTTTCTTACTAGGGTGAGATTCTCGAATCTCACCGAAGGAAGCTTGAGGATCTCACCTGAAAATCCTCACTTGAAATCTCCTCTGAGCTCTCAGAATATCAATAAAGAAAGATTAAATTCCATGAGTTGCTCTCATTCCTCCTCCTCCTTTTATAGTCGGGCTACTTGGAAAAACCATGGGCAAATACCTGGGGTCAAAACAACCCAAAAGGAAAAACCATGGGCCAATGCCGCTTTATTTATTAATTTATTTATTATTCTACTACTATTATGATTTGGTCCAACCGGTTAAACAGTTGGGGATATTACAAAAATGGACCAGAAATGATAAATGGATGAGAAACAAAGTTTGAAGGTACAGAGAAAGAAGAAGAAAAAAAAAGTTGTGAAAAACATTAAAACATACATTATAAGCATTCTCCAATACTATGGTTCATAGGAAGCTATTGATAGGCTTTGGTTTCTTACATGGGCCATTCTCGAATATTCATAATGAGAAACAAAGCGTGTGTTGCTCACATGGGTTGTTCTCAAATACTCATGTTTGATCTTCTAAGTTGATAAATACAATACTCATGAAACCTTTGATTTGGACCTATTGAGAGTGAGACTTTTTTTAAGGCCATATCCTTGGAAACTTTGGGATGAGTACATGATCTCGCATATACTGTATATATTCTCCCATGTGACTTGAGTGGACCTCAAATTTGGGCTCTAATGTAGTATTTGGCAAGCAACTACTAGGTTGTAGTTTCCCTAGCTGGGTAATAGGATGGTGGAGGATCTTAATTGGAGTAGAGCCAAAAATAGAAAATTGTTTAGAACTACTAATACCTACAACTATCTTGCTATAGGAATAAGTTTCACTCCCTCCATTAGGATTTTTCAAAGAAAAAGTGAAAAGATTGAAAAACATAAATACTAACAAAATGCAAATAAATTTTCAAAACTTTATCTTAATCCATTATAATAATAATTAATTTTTATAATAATATAAATAATATATTTTAAAAATAAATTTGAAGTAAAAACTAAAAAATTCACTAATTTATTTAATTACAAATTAAAATATGTAATATAACCCTCTACATTTAAATTTATAATTTTATATAAAAATATAATTCTAAATAGTAAATAAAAAAACATGTATGAAATTCTACAAAATAATATAACTTTAACGAAACAAAATCCCTCAATGGAAAACGTTGTGAATGAAATTTTAAGCTACTTACAGGAACCATGAAACCACCCTGAGAAATATACACAAAACCACCCTTGGAATTTTTATAATTCGGCTCAGCGTCAAATCAGAATGAAACCAATGATTCGTCTTAACGTCAAATCAAAAGCACGACAAGTTTCTTTGAAAACCATTTCAAAAAACCATATTTTTCTGAAGAAATCCATTTAGTGTATTCATAAACAAAAACGATCGTACAAAACGACATTTTCCATACAGTTTCATTTTATTTTATTTTTGCGTTTTTTTTGGAAACGAATGCTGACATTCTATTTCTAGTAACTAGGTCATTACATTGGCCAAGGAAGTTGCTTCCTGAAAACAGGTCGTCGATTTTGCAAGAACCTTCGCAAAGCCTAAATTTGGAAAAATATAAGTTTTTGGGACACAGGCCAACTAACTTCCATAAGAAAACAACATCGCCATGGCTCAGCACCATCAAGTGGTTATAAATGAATCACGATAAACACATGGTTTCCAGTAAAAGAGAACTATGCCGAGTGAAATATATTTCACAGAAGGAGCCCAAAGGAATCTGAATATCTAAGGCTATTGATATTCTCAACAAACCCAAGCGTACTACTGGTGGGTTTCATCCCCATTAAGAGTTTGATTTGCTGCGAAGGCATATATCTATATATATATATATATATATATATATATATATGAGTGTTGAGCAGAAGGAGATGAGAAGTGAGATATTTTGGTTTGGGTATTTTTGGAAATGGTTACAATACTTTTAATGTGACTAAAGCTATGCTTTGAGACCTAGGTTTCATCTGAGATTCAGCGATTTAATCTAAACTTACTTTAAAAGTCTTCAAGGTATGTTCTTGATCAACACTAGAGGTGGTTTTGTGGTTGTTCTATTGTGACAGTGTCATCTCTTTCATGCCTGAAACGAGATTTCCATGAACTCTAGTAGTACAAGAAGCCCAGGGAGATTTTCCCCATGACAAACTCCTTCATGCGAGAAATACGAGCGACTCAACAGAAATGACCAAAACGAAACACAGAGCGATATTTTCAATATCTTTCCCAAGAAATGTTGGAAGTAATTACTTCTGACAATGCACCAAACATTGCCTCACTTCACATCGCCCTGCCATCCCCGTTTGCTCATATTTGAAGGGGTGCCACTGCCTTAGCTTATTGATTCTATAACGGGAAAATGAACCGACATAAATTCTATATAAATATAGTTGAGTTGGAGTAGAAGGATAGAGAGTCTGGATGCACAGTCCGAGCGAGTTGTAAAGTGGTTGTAGCTGCAAAGTTCTATTTTTGAAGTTATGTAAATTAAATCTTTTACTACTACATTTGGCAGAAATTCCAACACTTGGTTCTGACGCTTTTGACCAAATGTCAGAATTTCCCCAAATTTTTTCCATCCCGCCCGAAACCGTCGCTATACCGACATTTATAGAAAAGTGTCGCAATACCGACACTTAGACAAAGTGTCACAATTGCGACGTTTGGAGGAAGACGTCGCAATTACGACACTATGGCCCAAAGCGTCGCTGTTGCGACGGCTGCCCCCAAATGTCGCAAGTACGACACAACATCTAAGTGTCGCAATTGCGACGTTTGGAGGCAGCCATCCCAGTAGCGACGCTTTTTCCACCATCGGTATAACGACACTTATATGCGCGCTACATAAAAATATGAAACTTATATGCGTGCTACACAAAAATACGAAACTTATATGCGCGCTACATAAAAATACAAAACTTATATGCGCGCTACATAAAAATGATTTTATTGTTTTGTATCCATCGCAATAACTACATTAACGTCTGATATCACGTGTGCATTTGCCCTCCGCCCTTGCAGAACAGCATTCGCCCTCAGCTCTTGCAGAACAGCATTTTTCCTCAGCATTCGCCCTCAGCGTTCGCCCTCAGCTCTTGCAGAACAACATTCGCCCTCAGCTCTTGCAAAATGGTAAGTTCTTACTGGAGGCCCTTCCTCCTATAGTAGGGTTGACTCTATTTTGGTTTTTTTGGTCAATTCCATTGGATTGTGTTAGGCTATAGGGTTCTCTCTAGATGTCAAGAATCAAGATTCAATACCCTCTATTATCTTCATCACCCAATACAAGATTTAAATTTTTCCCAAAGAAACACTTATTAATTTGGTAGCCATTATTTCACCCTGCTTTAAAAACCCTACATTTAAATGAAAACAAGCATTGCATTTCAACTACAAAAATCTTTTAGTGTTCAAATGTACATGTGTGCTACATTAATGTCTGATATCACGCATGCATTTGCCCTCCGCTCTTGCAGAACAACATTCGCCCTCAGCATTTGCCTTGAGCTCTTGCAGAACAGCATTCGCCCTGAGCTCTTGCAGAACAACATTCGCCCTACATTCGTCCTCAGCTCTTGCAGAACAACATTCACCCTCCATTCACCCTCAGCTCTTGCAGAACAACATTCGCCCTCAACTCTTGCAAAATGGTAAGTTCTTACTGCAGGCCCTTCCTCCTATAGTAGGGTTGACTCTATTTGGGTTTTTTGGTCAATTCCATTGGATTGTGTTAGGCTGTAGGGTTCTCTCTAGATATCAAGAATCAAGATTAAATACCCTCTATTATCTTCATCACCCAATACAAGATTTAAATTTTTCCCAAAGAAACGCTTATTAATTTGGCAGCCATTATTTCTCCCTGCTTTAAAAACCCTACATTTAAGGGTCAAATCGCGAAGTTGGGAAACAGTTTTTGGCGGATGGTTAGAATTCGGGAGAAATTTTTATTTTCTCGGCCGAGAAAAAAGTCAACTAAATTTCTCGGCCGAGAGTTTTCAAATTTCTCGTAATATTTCGGACGAGAGTTTGATCGGGTTTAACCTGAGTTAAAATTCTCTCGGACGAGAGTTTTTCATTTTCTCGTCCAAGAGTTGTGGTCACAAAACTCTCGGGAAAACTCTCGGACGGGAGTTGGAGAAACTCTCGGACGAGAGTTGGAAAAACTCTCGTCCGAGAGTTTTTCCAATTCTCTAATCTGCATGCAGATATTTCCGCCCCCCAAACGAATGAAAGGTCGACCTCGACCGTCGATTAAGGTGGCATGTGTGGAACAGCAATAAGACGGCAGTGAAAAAATAGGCGCAATCATGATAAACTCAATCAAATTAAGTAATTACTGAAATCGATGCGTAAGATAAATCGGTAATAATGAGGGAATCGTGTTGTAATAATTCAAGTATGAGGTGAAGGGATAGCAAAAGATTAATGTAATTGCGCTATTTACCACATTAAAGTAATATGACCGATTTATAATATTTTTCATGTGTGATGGTTCGGGGATAGAACTTAAGGAATTTTATGCATTTCGTTTGATATTCAATAAAAATTATAGGAAAGAGGGTTAAATAACTATTGATTTGTATAAGTATGACTTCAATACCATTAACAGAGCTCTGCTGCCAACAGGTGTCCATAACCTTGACAGAGTTGTTTTGTAACCCATGGAACCATTGTCCTTCATACATACTTGAGGAAGTGCTTTATTTTTTCTTTGTATTTTTGTATTGAAAACTTAAAACAATCGTTCAAAACAATCGTGCTTTAAATACAAACTTAAAACAATCGTTCAAAACAATCGTGCTTTAAATACAAACTTAAAACAATCGTTCAAAAAGTGTTGTTCCTTTAAAAGGAACAGCAAAGATAATCTGCGAAACTTTTGTTCCTTTCAAAAGGAACAGCAAGGAAATGCTCTGCGGACATGCTGTTCCGTTTGAAAGGAACAGCAAAAACACTGCACGAAACTGCTATTCCATTCGAAAGGAATGGCAAAAAAATCCTACGAAGGTGTTGTTCCTTTTAAAAGGAACAGCAAAAACACTCTGCGAAACTGCTGTTCCTTTCAAAAGGAACAGTAGAAGTGATGTTCCTTTTAAAAGGAACAGCAAAAACACTCTGCGAAACTGCTGTTCCTTTCAAAAGGAACAGCAGAAGTGCTGTTCCGTTAGAAAGGAACAACAACGCGAAAAAAAACACAGAATTTTTATTATTTTTCGTTTTTAAAGAAACTAAATTCAAACGAAATAAAGAAGTATTAACAAGGAAACGAATTTCAAAAACAGAAACCAAAAACAAAAAAAAAAGAATGCATTATGTACAAAAATTAAAAAAACCAATTTATCAAACTGGCGCGGGAGAGGGATTCTCCCCTTCAGCAAGAATTTAAATGGTGGAGTCTTCCCTTCACTGCTGGCAAAAGGATTCACGGGTAAGCGGCTTACGATATAATCGAACTCGATGTCCATTAACCTTAAAGGAATGCCCATATCTGTCAATGGTGACTAGTGTGAGAGTGTCGTTATCATGCACTTTCTAAATTTCGTAGGGTCCAAGCCACCTAGTCTGGAGTTTTCCAGGGAAATCCTGAAACCGAGAATCATATAGAAGTGCCCAATCTCCTTCGTGGAAGATCCTTTGTTTAATGTGGGCATCATGCCATTTTTCTCTCTGTTGCTGGATTAATGCAGTGCGCTGAAGAGGAGAGAGTCTGATTTCATCCAATTCATTCAGTTGCTGCAGTCATTTTGCGTATGCTTCATCTAAATTCAGACCTATCGTTTGAGCTGTTCGTAATGTCTGAATTTCAAATTCGATAGGAAAGATGGGTTATTTTCCAAATACCAACTGGTATGGCGAATGTCCTGTGGTAGGTCTCCATGTTGTTCGGTACGCCCACAATGCCTCTGGTAGTCTGTAGGCCCAATCTCACCTATGTGAAGCAACTGTTTTTGTCAGTATAGATTTGATTACCTTATTCGTGCTTTCGACTTGGTCGTTGGCCTGTGGGTGGTAGGGAGTTGTAATTTTACGCTGAATATGGTAATTCTGTAATGTTTCAGCCAATTTGCTACCTATAAACTGTGGTCCCCCATCTGTGATTATGTCTCGTGGGAGGCCATACCGCACGAAAATTTGGAAAAGAAAATGTATCACAAAATCCTCTGTAGCTTTTGAAAGAGGCTCTGCTTCAACCCATTTAGTAACGTATTCAGTGGCAACTAGGATATATGTTTTTTGGTTCGATGGAGGGCTAATAGGACCAACGAAGTCAAGGGCCCAATGTTTCAAGGGTTCAATCACTAGTTGAGGGTTCAAGGGCATTTCATCAGACTGCCCAGGTCGACCAGCCCTTTGACAGCTATCACAGGCCTACACAAATTTTTTTGCGTCTCTAAAGATATTAGACCAATAATAGCCAGTCTGTAGGACTTTATGTGCTGTTATATGATCTGCAAAGTGTCCACCACACTGTTCATCATGGTACGCTTTCAAAATATCATATACCTCATCGTCCCTAACACATCTTGTTATTTGCATATCTACACCTGTATGAAATAAGTAACCTCCTATCCATGAAAAACGGGTGCTACGATGTATTATTTGCTTTCGTTCATTAAGGGATAGATGTTTGGGTAATTTACCTATTGCCAAATAGTTCTCTATATCAGCATACCATGGTGTTCTAGTGGTAACAGCGAAGAGATGCTCATCCGGGAAGTGATCTTCAACTGGTTCTACATCTGTTGGCTTTGGCATCCTGGACAGAAAGTCAGCTACAGGGTTCTCTTTGCCCGGTCGATCCTTGATCGTGATATCAAATTCCTGCAGTAAAATCAGCCATCTAGTTACTCTCCCATTCGTAACAGGTTTATTTGCTAAAAACTTAATGGCAGAGTGATCTTTGTAAAGCACTACAGGATACCCAGTTATGTAATGCCTAAATTTATTTATAGCGTGAACTACAGCCAAAAATTCTTTCTCAATCACAGTATAGTTTAATTCGACAGGGGTCAGATTTTTGCTAATGTAGTAAATTGCATATGGCTTTTTGTCTTCCTCCTGCCCAAGTATTGCTCCAATTGCTATGTCTGAGGCGTAAGATGAAATTTGGAATGGTAAATTAGAATTTGGGCCACTCAGCACAGGGGCTGTTGCAACGAGCTTCTTCAAATCATTAAAAGCATTGTCACATTTGTCTGTCCAAACAAGATCAGTATTTCCAGTCAGCGCATATAAAGGTGCAGTTATTCGAGAATAATGCTCTATAAATTTTCTATAATAACTAGAAAATCCAAGAAAGCTACGTACCTCTGTCTGTGTAGTAGGTGTAGGAATTAACAAGAGTATTTGAATTTTAGCTGGATCTACTTGAATTCCTTTTGCTGAAATATAATGGCCTAAGATAACTCCTTCAGTCATCATCATAAGACAGTTTTCATTGCTTAAACAAAGCCTAGTGTCTATACATCTTTGCAATACTTTTTCTAGATTTTGCAACGCAGGTTCAAAATCATCCCCATAAGGAGTGAAATCATCCATATATACTTCGAGACCTTCATTTATTAAGTCTGCAAACATGCCGAGAATTTCCCTTTGAAATGTAGCAGGAGCGTTGCATAGGCCAAAAGGTAAGACTCGGTAGGCAAATGTACCCCATGGGCAGGTGAAAGTAGTCTTGTCCTGGTCTTTAGGGGCAATTTGAATTTGGTTGTATCCATTGAAGCCATCCAGAAATGAAAAGAACTTATTTCCTACCAATGTGTCTAATCCCTAGTCAATGAAAGGAAGAGGAAAGTGGTCTTTTTGTGTTGCTTTATTGAGTTCACGGTAATCTACACATATCCTCCACTTTCGATTCTTTTTAGGTACCACCACTAATGGGGAGACCCACTTGCTATCAGATATTGGAGAGATAAAATTGACATCCAATAATTTTTGTAATTCATCTTTCATAGCATCCTTAAGGTGAGGATTCAGTCTCTTTTGACGTTGACGAATGGGTCTTGCGTCTTTTTCAATGTAAATGTGGTGAGTACATAATTGTGGGTCAATTCCTTTCATATCGGGATAATCCCATGCAAAGGCTGCTTTGTATTTTCGTAATAATTGGACCAATTTATCTTCTTGTTCAGCAGTGAGATTCTTGTTAATGTTCAAGGTTTTTCCTGGTTCAATTTCTACAACCTTAGTATTATTCACAGAGGTAGTAGGTATTGCTTGATCATGGATGTATTTAAAAGGAACTTCTTCTTCTTTATTGTCGAATGCTGCCTCAATCATGTGACATTGCAAGTGAGATGAAGTTTGTGATTTATTAATGAAATTACTAATGACATCATCCTCTATTTGATCTTTAAAATCCAAAGCTTCTTCTATCGTTAGAGGTGACCACATGTTTTCCACAAAATATGATGGTTCGAATTTCCTGCACTATGGGGGCGCCCATGAGAATTGTATCATCTACGAATTGCTGATGCGTTACTGTGGGTCCTTGGTGTACCGGTTTGATGCCTTTGAGTTGATTCTGTTGTTTTGCCTTGGCTAAGGATCTTCCTAGCCCTTCTGCCATAATGACAAAGAGAAATGGAGACAGGGGATCTCCTTGCCTTATACCTCTGGACGGAATGAAGGGTTGAAGGGGTCCTCCATTCAGTAGCATTGAAAAGAAAGCACCTGAGACCAGTTCTATTATCCAATTTGTCCATTGCTGACTAAATTCAAAAGCCTGGAGGATTGCTCTCATATAGTGCCAGCTGATTTTATCAAAGGCCTTTGAAAGGTCAAGCTGGATAAGCATACCTAGAGTCCTTTTTGTTTTGAGAGAATGCAACACTTCCCGAGTGAGGATTATGCTGTCAGTGATTTGCCTACCTTCAACGTAGCCAGTTTGTTCCTGAGAAATGATTGAGGGGAGGACAGATTTAAGTCTGCTAGCCATCAGTTTGGAAAGGATTTTGTAAAGGACATTACAAAGGGCTATGGGACGAAACTTGTCGGGGGAGTCAGCGTGGTCTGATTTGGGAATTAAGGTGAGGAATGTGGCATTGATGGCAGGCAAAACTTTCTTGGTTCTGTGAAAGTTCCTTACTAGGTTGAGAAGGTCAGCCTTAATAATGGGCCAGCAAGCTTTAAAGAATTCGATTGTAAAGCTGTCTGGTCTGGGAGCCTTGTTCAAGGCCATGTTGAAGATTGTTTCTTCAATCTCCTTCTCAGTGAATTATCTTAGAAGGAGGGAGTTTTTCTCCTCTGTAACTAAGTTGGGAATGGCAGCGATAATTTCATTGATGGCTCGGGTTCTATCTTGAATGGGATCGCTGAGAAGAGAAGTGAAAAAAGAGTTGAGTTCAAATCCTATATGCTCCCTTTTATAAACTTGATCGCCATCAACTTTTTTGAGGGAGAGGATGCGATTATGTGCTCTATGCTGGATGGTTGACTTATGGAAGAAACTAGTGTTGCATTCTCCCTGTTTTAACCATTGCACCCTCGACTTCTGCCTCCATAGCAGTGCTTCTTGTTTTAACCGTTCTTCCCATTGCCTTTGCAGATTTGATTCTTGAGCTATTCTTTCATCATTGGGCCCTTCTTTGATCAAATATTGCTGGAGGTTCGCCATTTTTTCCTCGAGTTCTTTTTTGGCTTGAAATATGTCGCCAAAGGTGTTTTTGTTCCAGTGTTTGAGGTTGATTTTTATTGTTTTTAGCTTCTGCTGGAATATGTACATGATATTGTCACTCCTTATGGTGGCTTGAGTCCACCAGCGTTGTATGTTTTGCATGAATGATGGGTGCTCTGTCCAGAAGGCTTCAAATCTGAATTGTCTGTTGTGGGGCTTATCCAAATTGGTGAAGTGAATCTGCACTGGCTAGTGATCAGATCCTCTAATAGGCAGAATGCTGGCCTCCATGTCGATATTTTGCAGCAGAATGGATTCCGACATGAGGAACCTATCGAGACTTGATGCTATCTGACTGTTTCCTCCTTGCTTATTATTCCAGGTATGCAGACCATTGACTGTGGAGATGTCAATGAGTTTGGATTCAATAATAAAGGTGTTGAATGCTTCCGAGTCCTTATCCAATCTTCGTAAGCCTCCCTTTTTTATATTGGTGATCATGTTGCAGTCTCCGCCTAAAATCCAGTGGTTTGCCCCATGGTGTTGCCTGACTTCGTCCAGGTCTAGCAGCATCTTTAGCTTTTCCTGGATTCGTTGGGTTCCATACACGTTGGTGATGCAGATCGATTGTCCTGAGTCTGGCATGTTGAAAATGTTCGATAATGAATGCTTGGTGGACAGAGCATTCTGCAAGAATAATTTTCTTTTGTTCCAGAACGTGAGTAACCCTCCTGCTTGCCCGATAGCATCTATGCTTATGCAGTGATGACTGTTGGAAACAAGTTTTTTGAGTGTCTCTGTGCCTTTGGGAGAGCATTTTGATTCTTGAAGAAGTATGATGTCTGGGTGTAGCGAGAATAAGCGGTTTTTCAAGATCCTTCTTTTGGTGGTGCTGTTGAGCCCCCTGATGTTCCAGGTTGTGATTTTCATTGAGCTACCTTTGGAGTAGATAGGACCAAGGCCCTGATTTTTCCTTCATTGATTAGGCATCTGCCTGGTTCTTGTATTTGGTGTCTTGTGGATTTGCGCCCTCTTTTTCTTCCTGGTCCTTGTGGCTTGTATTGATCCAAATCCAAGTTGGCTTGAATGCCCGTTTGGTTGCTATTTCCCCATTGCCTTTTGGCTGCATTTTGGTTGATGTATTCCAGCTGCAGGTATGCCATTTCTATCTTCTCCAAGTGTTCTTGGGGAATGGCATCGACTCCCAGTTTGGACCATTGCTCATTGACCTTTTGGAGATCTAGATCGCCTAGGATCTCCTCCAGAGGATTTTTTGAAGTGGTTGAGGATGGCTGATCTATTTGCATTTCTATGCATTGAGGAGTTTGCAGTGAGGTGTGGCTGGTATTAATCTGAATGGGAGAGGATTATGGTTTGTGTTGCGGTGCCTGGGCGTGGATTGAATCCGAGGTTGTGATTGGGGCATTGGTTGTAATCAAAGATTGACTTAATAATGATGGATCTTTATCAGTGGGGGCCTGGGAGACTATAGGGTGCTCTAATGAGTCAAGATTGCTCAGAACTTCAAAGTTGTTTCGCTAGGTTGAGGCAGTATTGGTGGGGATTGTATTGGTGGAGGGTTTCGGAGGCTTTGTGCCTTTCTCCCCTTTGTTCTTTCTTGAGATGGAGGTGAAACCAGGTGTCAACAGGCTTGCACAATGGAATACATTTCTTTGTCATAGGGTGATGAACTTTGTCACAAGTACTCAGTACTATCTCACAAAGCTACACACAAACTAGATTGGTTTTGAACAAGTCAAAGGTTCAAAACTCATCCACTAATTGCTTGCCTCTATTGCGCAATCAATGCTGGTCTAATGAGAGATCCAAGTTCGAATCTCACTAGCTCCAACTGCACAATTCTCATTGGTAATTTCCTCCAAGTGTGGTGCAAATCTCATGCACAACTAATGTCACAATTGATAGCTATCTCAAACCTTTCATCTACCTCTTTCACTTGTCTCCACTGAACTGTCCATGCACTGAGTTAAATTGATGTGTTCTTTAGTTGAATAATGAGTTAATAATTAGTGAATTAAATAATATTTAATTTACACAAATCATCTCTAGTGTATTAGCCAGTTAAACTAAATACAACTAGTTCAACTAGTTAACCAGAACACCATCTCCATTAACTGTCGCATCAACTCCACCGAACTCCGCCACTTGAGCTCTAACTGAAGTCAACCATGCATTAGCTCAACTAACCCATAGGAAAAGCGTAAATCCTTCTGGCATCTACATGCCCCACATCCGGGGGTCAAACTGAAGTGCTCCAAGAGAGTAAACTGAAGTTTAGAGTCCAAATATTATTAAGGGTAAATAATATTTAACTGTTCTATTTTTAGCCCCCCAGTCTAAAAATAGACTTCGACCTAAATGCTAAAAATAGAGGTCCATATATTTTTACCAACTCGACCAATCATCCAAGAATAGAATATTGCAGCTCCCAATCCATGATCCATATGTCTAAAAATAGACATAGTCTAAAAATAGACTTTGCGCCAAAAATACCCTGCGGGCCCACTTGGTGAAGGCAAATTCATTTCACCAAGCTCCATCATCTTGCTGCATTTTTAACACTCCCTCTCAGCAAGATATGGATTATCTGCAACCCCTACCCTGCCTCTGTGAAACTCAAATTTTCTCCTGGTGAGCGCCTTCGTCAAGATGTCTGCATCCTGATCCTCCGTGGGAATATATGAAAGCATCATGATCCTCCGCTGAACACAGTCTCTGATATGATGGTACCTGATGTCGATGTGTTTGGATCTATCATGAAATACTGGCTGATCCACATCCGGAGACTCATCCTTGGGAGCTAACAGCTCCTCCTCTGCATGCAAGTGTGGCTCCCTCTCAAGCGAACACTACATGGCTTTCTCCTCCTGAAATTTAATATCCCGTCGCACAACAGTCTTGCGACTGTCTGACACATACACCCGATAGTTGTGTGGTGTATCAGTGTACCCCACAAATATTCCAACCTCAGCGGTTGGATCCAGTTTCTTCCTTGCATCCTTCGTCACATGCATGTAGACAGGAGAGCCAAAAATCCGCAAATGGGAAATGTCAGGGCTCTTGCCAGAATAAGCCTCCTTTGGTGTACTCATGCCAAGAATCTTGTGAGTACAACGGTTCTGCACATATACTGCTGTGTTGCATGCCTCAGCCCAGAAGTGAAGGGGTAGGTCCTGATCATGCAACATCGCCCGTGCAGCACCCATAATAGTTATGTTCTTCCGCTCAACCACCCCGTTCTGCTGTGGGTTATGGGGTACGATGAGCTCTCTCTGAATCCCCTCTACGCTACAGAAGTCCTTGAATTCAGCCGAGATGAATTCACCACCATTGTCGCTCCTGAGAGCCTTCACCTTCTTCCCCGATTCCTTCTCGACCAATGCTTTAAACTCACAGAACTTAGCGAATGTATCGCTCTTCTTCTGCATGTAGAAGATCTAGCACTTTCAAGATAAATCATCAACAAAGATCACGTAGTACTTGTGCTTTGCTGTCGAAGCTACTGAGAAAGGACCACACACATCTGTGTGAACTCTCTCAAGGATCGTCGTGGCGCGACTATCCTTCTCGTGAAAGGTGGCTTTCACAAACTTTCCTAAAGTACACCCGTTGCACTGATCTGACTGCGCAAGGGTGCCCTTAGGAAGCCCAGTAGAAATCTATTGCAGGATCTTCAAAGCTCCATGGTGAAGGTGGCCCAATCTCCGGTGCCACAGTTCGCCCTCATCATCCCGGCTCACCACTTCTCCTGCTTTGCATGCCATTGCTGCGTAGCCATCTACTTGCAACTGAAAAAGGTTCTTGGTTCGAACCCCTATCTTCCGGGTCTCTCCAGTGGTCTTCCTGCGCAGGAAAGCCTTTCCTTCGCTGAAGACCACATCATACCCCTTGACTGCATGGGCATTTACTGGACCTTTCACTTTCCAAAAATAGCTTGTGGACCCACTTGGTGAAGGCGACTTCATTTCACCAAGCTCCATCATCTTGCTGCATTTTAAACAAGAGGAGGGTGAAATAAAAGAGGAGGAAATGGAGTTTCTGAGGGATCCACATAATACTAGAAGTATACTGTCATTATTTCAATAGTATATCCATACTTATTGGACATTGAAATATAGACTGGCAAATGCCATAGTCAATGTTCAGGAAATTGGAGGGGACGCAAAAGCTGCCTCTATTTTAGCTTAAATGAAAAGGGATATCTAAGAAATCCACCT
Organism: Pinus albicaulis; assembly: GCA_034641835.2. Classification (NCBI taxonomy): domain Eukaryota; kingdom Viridiplantae; phylum Streptophyta; class Pinopsida; order Pinales; family Pinaceae; genus Pinus; species Pinus albicaulis. The sequence continues at coordinate 529,009,237 of CM076578.1, forward strand.
TCTGCAACACCACCATAACTTCTTCCTAGGCCGCAGGAAGTGCCAATTGAAAAGTATGAATCAAGCGGATACGTCTAGCTCCAATTTTAAGGACTCGACACATATCAATCGATCTGATGATTGAGTTTTATGAAATCCTTTTCTTTTTTGTCATTTTGACATGCATATTATAGGTAGCATTTAATTTCTGAAGTTCTTGTATGTAATGGACAGTAAATTGGATATAGAAAATAGTATTAGGGTTAAACTTTATGAATTTTGGTTGGCCTATAACTCTTTAAGGTGGCCAACAGACCTGGTTTCTAGCATTATTCATTATAACCTACTTTTCTCTTTTTTGATTAAGGGAAAATAGAAAGGCTCTGCTAAACTTACAAAAAAAATCAAAGTAAAAATTTAATAATTAAAGATGAAATTATAATTTAATTATATAATTTTATAATTTTTTTTAATTTCAACAACTTTAAAAATAACATAATAAAAATTGTTTTGATAAATTAATGTTATCTAATTTTATCAATAATTAAATTTATATAATTCAACTAATCAAAATTCAAACTAATATCCAACTAATTTATATTAGAGAACTGAAATGGATATAATGTGAAGTTATATAGATACATCACAAAATCATGTCAAAGGAGGAGTAGAGTTTTTTTTATGTCAACTCAAGAGGAGGGTTCAAGATTTTTTTGTTGTATATTGTGTTAAATGCATAGAGCTAATCATATAGCTTTGAAATGATGCTATGAAGTATAAATACAAATTATTTAATATTAGATGGCTTGTAATGGATATTTTATAACCTATATAATGCAAAAAATAATTATGTGTGAAAACATCCATTAAATCTATTGCATATTGAATAAAATATTGAGGCCAAAACATTTAAAAATGTTTAACATTGGATTTTAATAAATTATAGCTTATTACTAATTCTATTAAGTATAAAATTACTAGTACAAAACTACCACAGCGTCAGCTTGGTGAGCCTGAGCACTGGGCTTGATAATCAAGCAAGTCAAAGAGTGTCTAGACTGCCCAGGATGGGAAACCAGTCCTTTAAACCACAAAGTCTGAACCGCCCATGAAAGGGAAACCGGTTTTAAGTTTACACAAAACAAGCTAACATGAAAGTAAATACTAAAAATAGTACGGTGTTTATAAAGCTTGGAAGCATATGATTCCGACAGAAACAGAACAAAAAAAACCTGAGTGACTTTGCAGCTGCTATCCATGATGCTTATGCAGCAGAGCAGTAAAGCTTGGAAGCATATGATTCCGACAGAAACAGAACAAAAAAACCTGAGTGACTTTGCAGCTGCTATCCATGAGTAGGAGAGGGAGGTTCCTCAATGACTCTGCAGGCATAAGCGTCGCTTCTGTCCTCTTGTCCTTCGCTGAGAGCTCTCCCTCTACCGGTGCGCCCCATCGCCATGCTGTACTCGTGCTGAGAAGGAGGAACAGAAGTGGCTGGAGCCGCGCATGGGGAGCTAGAGCTAGGAGGGGAGAGAGGAGTAGTAGAACAAGGCGGAGCCAAATTGGGGACTTCTTCATGAAGTTTTACAGTGATAAAAGCAGTGAGGGTAGCGTTGCAGGAGGTGCAATCAAACCAGAGCTCAGCACGCTTAGAGGTTTGTCTGATGGAGGGTCGAAGGGGCCGAGGAGCGACAGAAGGGACCGGAGGGAGAGAGATGCAGGGAGACTCACGAGAAGGGGGTGGAGGGGCGGGGGCGACGGGACCAACGACGGAATCAACGCAAAACGCAGGTACATGGGCTCCATCTTCTTCTGGCAAGGTAGGGATAGAGCCATGGCTAGGAGGAGGGCGCCGCTGGTTAGATTGCCCATGACTGGGTCCGCGTCTGCATCTCATGTGTTCGCAGAGACAAGGCATGGTGACAGACGCAGGACCAGGCTCAACAAAACAAACTGAATTGGCAGGGGAGAAATGAAAATCCGGGACGCCACTGGGCTGAGCTGAGGGAGCAGGAACCAGACCACTGAGACCACGAACAGAGGGAGGATTGACATTGCACCACAGACTGTGAGAAAAATGATAATCCGGAACCGGTTCAAAGCAAGCGGCTAACGAACAACACCTCCCAGTGTTCGTTTTAACACTTGCATCAGCGCAGCCTGGAGAGAAAATCGTGTGCAGGGGAGGAGGAGATCCAAGAATGTCCACCACACCAGTCGAGCAATTGCAAATGTAATCCGTCTCACATAGAACCGCCATAACCAGGCGCTTGGCGAGCCAACCGAGAGAATTAACGTTCGTGCATGGTGGTGAGTTAAGAGCCAATTAAATGCGAGTACCGGGAGCCACATGGGCTGCCCAAGTGAACCCCATCGGGAAGTGCACAGGGTGCCACGTTCCCTGGTGTGCATTGATCAATTATAGCTTATTAATGTATATAATATTTTTTATTTATTTTAATTTCTAAAATTATTTTAAGTGGTTTTCTTCAAATTGATCAGATTTTTATCTTTGTGATAAGAAGTTGATTTTGACCACTAGTGTTTGACTTATTATTTGTCGATTACTACCATTACTACATAAATGAGTAAATTAGAATTTTAGCGATCAACTTTTAATAATGAGTGCTCTAACAATAGACTTTTACAAAAGGATTGGTTTTACCACATGGATTATAAAATTACTTGAATTTAAAGAAGATAGACCACCTTAAACCATAAATTATTTTTTAACTTATTTTTTGAATGACGTCATATTAAAATAAAAATGTCCTTTTTATATTATAAAATGAAAGAGAGGAATTAGAGGATAATAGCAACACTAAAATACGACACATGGATGCCCTAAATTAACGTGGAAACCTTTATGGAAAAAACAATTCTTGATATTAGATTTATTAATCATTAGGCCAAATCCATCTTATAGGCCAAATGGTTGTGCTGGGAAGGGAAAATATTTGCCTTATGTGACATTAAATATAGCAAAATACTACCTCAACATTTACTTTTGTGGTATAAGGGGCAGTAGAAACAATACCAAGTTGTAATAATGTTAAAGGATCTTCATGAGCATAAGAGAGGAAAGGATTTTCAGGACATTATGAATCTAGCTTCAAGAATGTCCCATCAAATGTGGTTCAAATGAGTCATGATGTTTGGTCTTTACTTCAGGTTTTTGGAGGCCTAATGTGGTTCAAATGAGTCATGATGTTTGGTCTTTACTTCAGGTTTCTGGTACAGTTATTCATTGAATATATCTTCAGTGCTTTCTCTTTCTTCATTTGAGATATAACTGAAGATTGCAACACAGACAGTTATAACAATGGGGATTTGTAAAAGTTAAGAATCTCAATTTCGGAAACTAGAGTTTGTAGTTTGGGATGTAAAGGTGAAGGGAGGTAAAGCCAGGCTTGTAGTGCATTTTGCAAAAGCGCATCATTGTGTTCTTTCCGTTTTCTTTCATACAGAGATTACTTGCAGAAATAGGATGGAAAAGAGTTTTGAACCATTCCACCCAACATTGGATCATTGATGACACCAAATTAACTGAGCTTACAGGTATTATCATCAAATTCTTCATGCCCAAATATTTGGCATGTGTAACAGGGTGATTTTTGTGGAATTTTCTGTTGAAAATGCAGCAAGATGATGGAACTTTGTGAAATGAAGTCG